>JAPYYV010010794.1:0-21865 GCA_030522625.1 Copidosoma aretas | reverse complement strand
CTTTGTATTTACGTATACGAAAGACGCATAGTATAAGAACTTGCTATATATATACTACATATACATATATATATTATTTGGTACACTTCAAAGGGAAACGGATTCTGGTAGCTTATCATCTTAGAAATAAAACAAGCCCAAATACTAAAAGATTGGATGAAAATTCGCGGGAAGCACGAATTTTGATAATTTTTCGGGCTTTCTGTACCACTGTGGCGACGGTCCCGCGGCGAGAAAGCGCACTCTTGCATGTCTGCTCTCTTTCGTGTCGTAAATCATACTACTACTTTTCCTTGTCTACAATCAAACGTGGAACGAGTACACGTACATTATTACAGTCAACTAATGCACATAGTGTGCGAGGGGGGCAAACTCTGCGTGCGCAGAAGAGTCAATTTTTAGCAGTCAAGCATACTGGGCTTCTAACGCATACGTACACTCGTAACAATATCGTCACAGAGAATTCTTTAATTATTACTTTTCAACAAGCCGTTTACCTCAAAATATCAGTTTTAATAAACACCATCCTACCTACTTAACCTAAGCAATGTCCCAACAAATAAACCTAATATACTTAATTCTATCACGCTGAAGATACAACTTGTTCATTAGAAACAGATCTGAATAGAATAGTTTTAGACTTATTTATTGATTTACATACATTATCTTTTAGATTCTTAAAGTAAATTGATCAAATGTTTCGCAGTATAAAGTTACTTTCATAATAAAGGTAAAAGACTATACAATTTGATTTTAAAATGAAAAATTATTAAATTAAAATTTTAGTGTGTTTCTAAATCAATTAAAAGTGAGACCAGTTCGGCTATCGGACACATGTATTCAGATTTTGCGGTTGTATCCTTGACAACGCGTACATGGCCATCTAAACCCAGAAAACTTTTAATAACACGACCCATATTTCATTGAGCCAGAGGACAATTTTGTAGCTTCACAAGGACGATCTAACATTTTTTTAACTCAATTTCAGTAATTCGACATTTAGTGCGATGCCGAAGAGACAGCAAATAGTCATGAGACCACTTTTCCAAAAACGCTCGAGATTTTTTTGCATCTGTGCCCAACGAGTCAATCGATTCAAAGGTGTATTAATAACAGAGCATTAGGAAGTAACGTTTAATGTTCCTCTAACAAGGAAATACCCTGGAGTTAACGGATCAAGATCTTCAATTGTATTATTTAACGGCTTAAGAGGTCTAGATTTAAGCACGGCTTCTATTTGACACAATAAAGTTGTTAATTCCTTATAAGTCGTGATTTGATCTAAGAACACTCGCTTTAAGTGCATTTTCACGCTTTCAACACCTGCCTCCCAAATTCCGCCAAAATAAGGAGTTGCAGGGGGGGATAAAATACCATTTTATGTTTCGTTGGCAAGAAAAGATTGAAATTCTGTACTTGAATTTGCTTTGGCGCATCGCTCTTGAAGTAATCGATTAGCACTTTGAAAAGTTGTACCTCGATCACTACGCATTTGCGCAGGGATTCCTCGTCTTGACGTGAACTGTTTAAAAGCAGCAATATAGTTTTGGGACGGATAATTAGAAACTAGCTCCAAATGCATAGCCTTTGTAACGAGACAAATGAAGACGACTATATGACACGGTCGAGATCGAACACCATGGCCACCTGACATTCTAACTTTCAGAGACCTAGCATAATCTAGACTACAAATTAAAAATGCGTGCTGGGATTTGTTTACTCTACAATCTGGGAGATTTGCTATTAATTGTGACACTAATTTTGCTTTGATTTTCACACAAGTAATACATTTGTATAAAACAGATTTACCTTGTGGGCAAGGATAAATTAGCCATGTAAATAGTCTCAGAGTGCTAAGTATGATATTAATTCCCCGTCACAACACTTTAAATGAACATATCGACTGATTGCATACAGTATAGGGTGAGCCTGAGGGATGATTGGATGTTTTTCTTCAAACGGCAAGTCAGAATAAATCAATTGACCACCCATTCGTAGCAATCCAATATTTGTATTGATAAAGGGATTGAGCGGCAGTAGCTTACATTATCTGGAAATAGGCAGGTCATTGTGAAGAGCATGTATCTCTGAATGAAACGTTTGGCTTTGCAAAAAGAGAAATATTAATAATTTTGCTTTACTTAATTCGTACGCAATTAGATGGCTTGCTAAAAAACTAAGCTTAGTGAGCGGTTCAGGTTGGTTTTGTTGAATTTTAAACCTTGAATTTTTGTTATAGCAAAGTAAATAAGCAGTTACTCTAAGGACGTTAATCCACGATGAAAATTTGTTAACTATCTTGTACAATGGATTGGTTAAGTCAACGGTTATGTGATGTGAAACTATTTTATTTTCCATGGGGGTGTCTGGTGGAATTTCAGGAAAGGTATTTGGCCACTTATTTGGTCGTTATTTTAGCCATAAAAGTCCATTCCACCAGAGAGAGTCGTTGACAAGATCATGGGGAGTTCATCCTCGTGACGCAAGATGAGCGTGGTTCAAATAAGTAGGCAGATGTCTCCATTCATGATTTGGCATTAGCTCATGTATTTTAGAAACACGATTTGAAACGAATAATTTCCAATTTGATGGATGTTTTTTAAGCCAGGCTAAAGTAATACTTGAATCAGTCCAAAATTGAACTGGAATGTTTGAAAATGCTCGAGCACCATAAAGTGCTGCAAACATTCGAGCGAGCAATGATGCTGCTTGAAAATCAAGTCGATGAACAGATTCTTCTTTGAGAGGAGCAATTTTAGCTTCACTTATAATTATTGATACGGTAACTTGACTTGATGCATTGATGGTTTTAAGATAAATAACAGCACTGTATGCATGAGTGGATACGTCAGCAAACCTATGAAGTTCGTGACAGACATTATTTACATGAAATTTATTCCATCGAAGAATGTGAATCTGCGATAATTCGGTCACTGACTTAAAGTACTTGACACATAAAGTGGATATATTATCATTGATTACTTGATCCTATTTCGTTTCTGATTGCCATGATTTTTTCATGAGAAGTTTTCCTGTGACAAAAACTGGTGAAATTCAGCCTAAAGGATCAAAAAGTTGAGATATCAATGACAACACCAGTCGCTTAGATAGCACTTTCGGAAGGTCAAAGTTGATACAAAACGTAAAAGTATCTGATGATGGATGCCATTGGAGACCTAGGACTTTAACACCATTTTCACTTGATGTTAAACTGTTCCAGGCAAGACCATGATTTATAGGGCCTATATCTACTATATGATTGAGTTTATTGCTTGCCCACTTGCGTAATTCGAGTCTTGCTTTTGCTAATAGTTTTATAACTTGATTTTGTACATTTAACGCGCTATAATTATCATAGGTTCCAAAAAGCATATCGTCACCAAAGGAGTCATAAGACAAGACAGGAATAGCAAGTAAGAAGGCTTTACCTTTATCTGTTACTAACTGTTTGATTAATCTAAGGGCTAAAAAGGGAGCCGAACAAATGGCATACATAACAGTGTTTAATTAAAAATCAACGGGAGTTTCGCCAGGTGAAGTCCTCCACAAGATGCGTTGATAGTCACGATTAAGTTCATGAATTAAAATTTATCTATACATTTGTGTAATATCAGCAATGAAGACAGCTGGATATGAACGCCACTGAGACAGGACAATAAAAAGATCTGCTTAAAGTATTGGACCAGCTAACATGGAATGATTTATCGAAAGGCCATTTGAAGTTTTACACGATGCATTAAAAACAACTTTTAGTTCTGTGGTTTGACTTTGACTACGTAGAATGGGATGATGACGTAAGTATACTATGGGACTCGAGGAACACGGTAATTAATTTACTCGGCTCATATGATTCAATACCTGATATTCGTTCATAAATACGCGATAAAGTTTTTTATGTTCATGATTTCTGGACAAACGAGATTCAAACTTGATTTCTAAAATTTTCTGCTATAGAACGTGATGTTCCTATCTGAACTGTATCATTTTGTTTAAAAGGGATCTTAACTATATATCATCATCATTGTTTATTGAGTGAGTAGTTTAAAAGTAAGATCAAGTCGCGCTGGAGCACGACGAGGTAAGTTTGAGAAGCAGACGAAGCCTCGGTTCCCGCGCTACTATTTACTTGAGATTCGCATACTCGAATTTTCAAATAGCGAAAAAACGTGATTTTTATCGGTATGCCCAGTGTAATTTTGGTTTTATCCAGCCTGTTTTATCCTAAACAACAGCCTGAACATAAATTTTTTATCAAAAAATCGTTACATTACTGAAAGCGAGAGATGCATACCTCTCAATGCTCAAATCAAGATTTTTCCAGCATCAGTTACAGCCAAAAAAATTTTTTACCATAAACTTAGCTGCAAGTCTAATTATGACTTATATCGAGTGTTATCCACTGCGGCAGAAAACCGAACACTAGCACGGCGGCAAATTCAAATGTCTCTTAAACTAAATACCCTGGTAACGAGCTATATTAACGCAATAACTAAAACTGTTATTCCTTAATAATTTAATTAAAATTAATCCAATAGTCCAGGAGTTCGAAAAAAATCTTTTTTTTTTTAATTATTTATTATCAGCCTAATGATCTAACAAACTTTACTGCCTGCACGTTTTAATAATAACTCAATTATTTAAATCATAGGTAGCTAATGACCAGTAATACAGTATGCTCGACTGTCCACACGTTATTTATTGATTCAATTATTTATATCACTAACAATCCGAACCCCTTCAACCCAATGCACTCTGCTAAATGAATTTGGCATAAAGGATAAATTAAGTTGAATGAACAACCTATTGCCAGTACACTCTACTACCGAAACTTTTGTTTATTAGATCAATTGTCCTTATTACAAGTATTCTTTCCCACGTATAACCTTATGCACTCTACAACTAGAACTTTTGTTTACTATTCAAATTTTTTTAAGTCTTCTTAAGGCGTGCCACGGTAGGGGAACAAAGTGGCAAAAACGCACATATGTACGTAGTACGTACAAGTTCGTGCGTACAATACATACGTATATAACTATGCATACTCATAGACATAAAAGGGATTCTTTATATGTCTATGTATATACTGCAACTCGGTGACCACTCGAATCTTACCTTTGTATAAGTAATAACTTAACCACAAAATACTTGAAAATACGCTAAAGGTATCTTGAACAGGAAGCCAGTTCGTGGATTTTTAGTGTTTTCGATTTATCTATATAAAATTAAGATGAAAAAATTTTGGAAAAAATTATAGTATGTTTAGAAAATCATGACAAATATACAGAAATAATAATCGTTTCGTGCACGCATAACCTTTAAATATTTTAAAATACGCCATGTCTTAAAAAGAAAGCAGGATAGGCAAAAAACCGTATTCTAAAGTGAAGAAAACATCACTGTGCACAATCAGAGATTTCGGTTTTTATAAAAACATAACCTTAATTTTGGGTGTTTTTGACGTATCTTCATGAAATGGAGGTGGACAGTTTTTGAAAAAATTATATCATTTTTAGTAAGCAATCACTAGAATGCTGAAAACATTTTGCGTGGTCATGCTCACGAATTACCTTCAAGAATTAAAAATACGCTATATCTTGAAAAGAAGCAAGATAGACCAAAAATAACGATTTATGGGTGTTCTGAATGCATCAAAACATCGCTGCGCACATATAGGGAGATTTCGGGTTATATAAAGAAATACCCTAAATATTCAGTGTTTTGGATTAATCTTTATGGGATCAAGATGGAAAATTTAAGTAAAAGTTACAGCATATTTATAAAATCACTACAAATATGCAGAAATTATTTTTCGTTTTTTTGACCAAATGTTACGTCAAAAGTATTAAAAATACACAAAATCTTTTAAACAGGAAGATAGATGGACTAAAACTTTTTTGTTACTTGATATAAAAAAAAAAATTTGACTCTGGATAAGTTGGCTATAAATTTATGTAATAGAGATTAGAGATTACAAAAAAATTGTTGCATGTTTGTAGAAAATTGTTGTACATGTGCACAAAATTACAATACGATCTACTGGAACTACTTTTCTTAATTAAATTGTTTTTTTTTTATCCCAAATCATTGATTTTTGGTATCCTAATATGCATACTCAGCTACTTCTTATTTTAATGCTAATTCTTTATTTTTGTTCAAATGTAATTTTTGTGGTTCACAATACTCATCTTCGGGTGACAAAATGATTTTAGGGGACAAACTTTTTCATTTTCCAAAAATTTCTAATCAATGTATCTAGCCTTTCAAATGTAATGGAATGATGAACAGTAACTTCATAACTGTCGTATATAGAACCGTATAGGTCAGCCCAAATGAGCAACTAAATTTCTTTAACATTAGGTAGATCGTCAGCAAGCTTTAAGTTTGTTAAATGTGTCATTTTAGCTAAATCAATTGATGGGTGTTTTGTACATGAAGTGATCTTTGGGAGAACCAACGCTTGAGTCTTACATGCTATTTGGTTTGAATTGTTAAGCAACTTAAGTTTGATAGCATTAGAAGTTTTTCTAGCAAATGGGGCACCCCAAGGCGATAGCTACTTCATTTGAAACGAATGACCAAATTGATCTTTGATCAAGTAAAGCACGTACTTCTAATTTTCGATTATGAATGCCAGCAACCCAAACTTTGGCTCTGGCTAACATTACTGGAGTGTAACGAAGGGAATTTGAGATTGACGGGTGTGTTTGAACGAAAACTCCATCATCTTAACAAACCTGACCTTGGGACGGGTGATTTTGACCATCCACATTTTTTTTGTCAGATGCCTCCCTGTGAAGCATCGTATGATATTTGAGATCACACTGTCCACAACATCGCGAGCTAGGGAAATATTTTACTCTATGTTCTATACCTATCAAATTTATACATAGTCTCAATAATCGCACTTCATCATAACGATCAAACACAGATAATTCTTTAGAGGATGTACAGGCATAAATTTTTTGATCATTTTCACAGATCAGACAAGATAATGGTTGAGATACAATATAATAATAGACTTTAAATGATTTTGGTTCCCTTAAACTGTGAATTATCTGTAATTGTTTATTATTATGTTTAGAAGTTACTTGCATCGATTTCTTATGTAGCTCAGCATGATTAAGAGATTCCAAAACTCCTATTCTTTTAAATAAAAATTGATCAAATTCTTCATACTGTGGTATATCAGTAGAAGCTGCAATGCTAAACTTCTAATTACGCTGAGTTTGTTGATCTAACTTACCTGATAAAGCATGAATAAGAAGAGTACCATAATCTCCAGTGCGACATCTAGGATTTTTTCACGCAGCGAGGTTATATTTAACAACACTTCTTTCATCATGTAAACTAAGTGCGGATTCTTTATTTATCGATTCAATTTACAAAATTTAAGAAAAATCTACTTTAGTATCAATTTTCTTATTTTCATGGCATGCCTTAAGCACAGTCCATGCCATTTCAAAATTTCTATGTGCCAACTGTACATTGTTAATATTTTTAGTTGATTTACCTTTGACACTTGCTTTTAAGTAGTAAAGCTTTTCGATATATTTTAAATACACGTTCGAGATTACAAGAGTTTGAAATGTATCGCGAAATGGGACCCATTCTGTGAGTTTACCTGAGAAGTACAGTATCGTTAACTTTGGAAGGTTGATGCGCGTATCTGGTGCTGGAACACGAACTGGAGAGTGAGGACTGGGCGATGTCACTGCATGAAACCAGAGGGCCAGTTGATCCTTAGCTTTTATGTACAAAATTTTTGCATCTTTAAATTGATTCTTCTTAATGTATTCCTGTTCTGATTAATCAATGGAGTTAGCCAAAGTTTGAATCTTCTGATTAGTAGTTACGCAATCTATCCAGCGTTTTTCTAAATTAGTAGCTCAAGTTTGGAGAATAGGTATCACTAAATGCTCATTTTTCAATGTCTTTGAGTAGTCGATAGCACGGAGCACTGTATCTATTGATGTCCTTTGACTACAATACAGAGATTTGAGTTCAGCTTGAATCGTTTCTTGAGTTTCTTCATCCATGTTGACAAAGCTTGTGTGTATTCAAATTCAGCTATCTACTATGGCTTTCGGTGAGCCGCGCGCCTGTGTGTGTACGTAAGAGTACGTATATTTCTATATGCAGTGGCTTTCGGCGAGCTGTGCGCCTTTGTGTGTATGAGAGCACGAATCTATCTACACACAATGGCTTTCAGCGAGCCACGCACCTAGGTGTGTGCGTAAGAGCATAACTTTATCTATATACAATGGCTTTCGGCGAGCCACGTGCCTACGTGTGTGCGTAATAGTACGTATCTATCTATGTGCAATAGCTTTCGGCAAGCTGCGTGCCTATGTGTGTGCGTAAGAGCATAACTTTATCTATATACGATGACTTTTGGCGAGCTGCGTGCCTACATGTGTGTGCGTAAAAGCATGACATTATTTGTTTACCGTGGCTTTGGGCGAGTCATGTGCCTACGTATTTGACTTTCAATTTCTAGAATTTCCGAGACGCTTGTTTAACAACCCTCAAGATGGCCGTCGTTTTACTTTAACTGAGAACACGAAAAACGAGAGCATGTGTAAGGCTTGACTTGCTGATAATAGCACGCTTCATGCTGGAAATGCGCTGTCTTGATACTTTTTTTGAATGAATGATGCAGTGAGCTAGAATGCCACCGTAGATACATAGACCCTCTATATAGGCTGCTTTGATGTCAATATTGTCACCACCATTCTGGCAGGATCGCCATTTGTTAGGGATTGCTCATGGAGCGTCTATGATGGTAATCCGCTGCAACCAGAGTGGAGCGATGAATAAGGATGGAGGTGTACACATTTAGCATTGGAGAGAATATTTATTAAACTCATTCATTTATTAAACGAAAAACTCGAGAAAGCGTACTCTCGCATGTCTACCCTCTTTCGTGTCGTTAACCATAGTACTACTTTTTCTTGTCTACAATCAAACGCAGATCAAGTCCACGTACATTCATACAGTCAACAAGTGCACATAGTGTGCGAGAGGGACAGACTCTGCGCGATCAAAAGGGTCAATTTCTAGCAGTAAAGCATACGGTGCTTCCAACGCACAATAAATTAGAGAAACTTCGAATTTCGACTTTTGTTCCATACACTCCAATTTTTGACATAATGTAAATATATTCGTTCATATTTTTGACACATTTTGTATTTAATGCATAATAAGCATTACCTATACCTGTCATAAAGCTTTCAAAATAATTTCACTGATTGGCAATATTTTCAACAACCTGTAGTCTTGTTTTCACGTAAATGTTTTCATGACCATATAAAAATACAGAAAAAGTTATACACAAACAATTTCCGTCACCTGTTATGAAAGATATATTTTCATCCATTTTTCTTTATTCTCATATGAGAAATTAAATGTTGAATTTTGACAGGTCGCCAAGAGCATTATTCTCATTTATCGGTAACGAAAAGAAGAAATATTTTTATAAAAATTATTAACACATAAAAAATAAAAATTCTGTTTCATTTGAATGTTTCATAAGGTGGTTTATGCGTGACAAGACTGTCGTCAGAATGTACTGAAATTTTGTAAAAATTTTTTATTGTATTACGATAAATATTTTATTCAAAATTTCATTAAGATCACAATTATACAATTCGAGAAAAAGCTTTTTAAAAATGATTTTTTAACATAGACTTTTATAGAGAGCAGTACATTGTTTACGGTCTTTAGAAGAAATAAAAAACTTTCCCGGTCAGAAACTAATAAAAAACTAACACAATGATTCTCTTCCACTCTTCAAAGATTGTTACCTTGAAAAACGTAAATGACTAACTAATTCAAAAGATATTATGAAAATGCAAAAGAAAGTTATCGTTTTCCATGTTAAAAGCATAGACGAGCATAGTCTATAGAAATTAAAAAGTTAAACCCAATTTCACAAAATCATTTCTAGAAACCTTCGTACGAAATTTTAAATTTAGAAATTTGACATAAAAAACTTCATGTCAGTAAAAAAATAGTGTTTTATGACATTTACATTGGGGGTAACATATCCAATTACTGCGGTCTACCTCATTACTGCGGATTTTTCTTTGTACTGCAATAAAAAAAAGTAAATACAAAATTTTGGTATATTAGATATCATAATATACGTAGAAATCAATTATATGTTGAATAAAACCGCATACAGTCATACTACTGAGCTATAATCAAATTCAATGCCTTAAAAGAAATTAAACCTCAAAAAATCTACCGTAGTTTTGTTGCAGTAATAAGATTCCGTTGTTTTCGTGTTAATCTTATTGGAGATGGTAGACGTAATAATCAGATCGCATTAGTTATACTATGGACTTAATTAAGGTCCGCTCCTACTACAATTTTTAACCCTTCGCCAATGACCATAGCCAGTATTGCTCCTGCTATAAAATATTAACCCATCGGATTACATGGACGCATCACGCAACGCAACATCTTCATCCTGACGCACTTAAGATTGTGTATATACCACATCACCAACTGAATCATCGCTAGTGCCAGTGAAATTCACAATGCTAAAGACCATTTATTTTTATTTTGTGCAGTGCTACCGTATTACGCTGACGCGTAATAAGCGGGCAGTATGTTTAGTTTAGAATAAACATTTGCTACAGTGCGCGAAATATTTTGCTAACATTTTTCTAATGCTGTTTTTAAGCTTACTTTATTGCTATTAAATTATTTCATTTTAATTTGCTTTGCATATACGTTTTGAATACGCCTTATGATCGCTTGCTTTGATTGCTTCCATAGCTATACGAACTTACACGCGGAGACAAAATAAAATCTCTCGCCCCTGCTAAACCAACTATTTATTTATTTATTTTTTTTTATTTTGTATTTTCTTACCCGTACACCAGTTACAACTGATTTTTACGGGCACCCTCTACCACCTCTGTGTGGAAGGTGTTGATCTTAAACCACAACTAATATCCCCTCTATTCCCCACTTTTTCCAGCCAGTCCGGCATTTACCCAGAGCGCATCAAGGCATTTAAACCCCTTGGGTCGCCCTGTAGTGCAGGAAAACCTCTTCCATGAGGGAAAAACCTACACCAGGACCAGCCGCGGGACTTGGGAACAAATCCCAGCCGTGAAAAAATCCTGCACCGACCGGGATTCGAACCCTCGCCCCACTTGAGCAGCCGTACCTCAGACTTGCGCCTTAGCCAACTGTGCTACGACTGCTCCGTCATGCTAATCCAACTATTTATCTTTTCTTAACTTGCTTTGCTTTCCTTATGGAATACTACTCGCTTCAAAACTGTAGTTATAGCTTTGTTTTGCTATTGTTGGTGTTCTGCGTAATACCATCAGTTTACTCACGACAGCTGTAGAGAAAGCTCCTCTTAGCTTGCCTGCGTACTTTGTACTTGCTCTGTACAGCATATAAATATATTGTACATAGTTTGACCTCCAAAAGCTACTACAGCTATTCTTTTTGCTTTGCCGTCCCTATCCTTGCACCCGACTTGGGCTGTGCCTCGCACGCATTAAGACCTCCAAGAAAAATTTTGGTAGAAAAGCGTTTAGCCTATGCGTAACTTGCGCACTTGCAGCACAGTTTTCCTAAGTCCAGTGATGCTTAATGTGACTTTGATCGCCCCAACTTAATTCTGCCTAACTGCAATGCACTTGTCCACTTGCTGTACAGCTTATTTGCTTGAGTCAAGTGACGCTCACTACGGCTTTACTCTCTTCAATTTACCGTTACTTCAAACTGTACACTTACAGTACACGTTTCTCTAGTCCAGTGATGCACACTGTAACTTTTCTTACTTTTTGCGTTACACTTTTACCAAGATATATACTCGTGCTTTTGCAGCACGTTATTTTAGCCCTTGCGTCGCTAGAATCCGGTGAATGCATTACCGTGATTTTGCTTTGACATACTATTGCACTTGTCGCACAGTATGGTTGCATGTGGCGGTGAACACTTTTCATCATGACCCTCTACTCTGCGTCAAATATCACGCTAAAATTTAAGCAAACGCTTCTCTCTTGGATTGTTCTACTTAGAAATACATACATTGTATTTAGCATGACGTAACTCTCTCGCTCAGTGAAAGCTTCTCACTGCAGCTTTTCCACTCGCTGCACATTCGCCAGCGGCAGACTTTACCTGCATACATGCAATAGCAACAAATGCGTTAATCTGCACAAGTACGCTACACTTGCTTTTTCCTCAACTTCGCCTAACTTGCAGCATGCACTCGCTAATAGCTATAACATCATGTTCAACTGACTTGCTATGTCAGTTAACTCGTACAAAGCTTCTATCAGCAGTTGCAAGACTCAAAATCGCCTTAGCCAACCACCAGAATGTAAAGCTCATGTTCAACGATACAGTTCTCTTGCTCATTGTCATGATGCATGCAAGAATTTAAGCTATTGTAAGCAACAGCAAGCCTTATCTTCTGCTAACAAACATCGCAATTGGCACTAAAAATCAGATTGCTGTAAAGCACACATTCAACCATCGCAAGTTCTGCACCTGCAAGAGAACTCACGCATCGAATTACACAGACGCATACCGCAATGCATCATCATTGGCTCGACATTCTCCATCTTTAACGTGCTTCATCATCAATAGAATCATTACCAGTGCCAGTGCAATTTACAGTGCGGAAGCTCTTTCTTTTTTTTCATTTTTGCAGCGCTACCGTTTTCTGCTTACGCGTAATAGACGGGCGGTATGTTCAGTTTAGAATGCACATTTGCTTTAGTGAGAGACATATTTTTGCTGATATTTCTCAGAGCTGCAATTTATTTATCAATCCTTGCTGTAATAACTGCTTTAATTTTAATTTGCTTCATACTTCAAATACGACGCTTATTCACTTGCTTTGTTTACTTCAATAGCTATAAGAACTTGCAAACAAATCATAAAAAGGACTGTCACCTATGCCAAAGACACTGTTAATCTTTTCTTAACTTGCTTCCACTTTCTAACATTACTCTGCTTTTCTTAATATTATCTGCCTACACATTGCCATGATTCGCGTTCTGCGCAACACATTTCAGTTTACTCACGGCAGCTGACGAGAAAGCTCTTTTTAGCTAGCTCGATTGCTCGCATTTATATCACTTTGTAAATATATGTATATAGTTTTACCAGCATACGCTTGTACATATTATTTTCACGCATTTGCTATCTCGATCCTTGCACCTCACATGGGCTGTGCATCACACGCATTAAGCCCTCCACGAAACATTTGGGTAAAGTGGAATACGTTAGCACTGCAAAACCTGAAAAAAAGGATGAACTTCAGTACTGTAAATTGCACTGGCACTGGCGATGATTCTGTTACCTATAAAACACGTTGAAGCTGGAGAACGTCTAGCCGTTGATGATGCGTTCCGGTATGCGTCTGTGTAATCCGATGCGCGAGTTCTCTTGCAGGTGCAGAACTTGCAATGGTTAAATTTGTGCTTTGCAGCAATCTGATTTTTAATGCCAATTACAATGTTTGTTAACAAAAGCTGAAGGCTTGTTGTTGCTTTCAATAGCTTGAAAGCTTTTATGCATCATGACAATGAGCCAGAGAACTGTAGCGTCGAACATTAGCTTCACGTTCTCTTGGTTGGCTAAGGTGATTTTAAGTCTTGCAACTGCTGATAGAAGCTTTGTGCAGGTTAATAGAGAGATGTGTCATGCTAAATACGATGTATGTATTTCTAAGTAAAACAATCCAAGCGACAAGCGTTCGCCTAAATTCGCAGCGTGATATTTATCGCAGAGCAGAAGGTAAACGTCAGAAGTGTTCACCAGACACATGCAACTATACTAAGCGACAAGTGCACTAGTATGTCAAAGCATAACCACGGTAATGCTTTCACCGGATTCCAGCGAAGCACGGGCTAATTAAACGTGCTGCAAGGGCACGAGTATATATCTTAGTAAAAGCGTAACGCAAAAAGTAAGCAAAGTAAAAGTGTCCATCACCAGATTAGAGCAACGTGTACTGTAAGTGTACAGTTTGAAGTAATGGTGAATTGAAGCATGTAAAGCTGTAGTGAGCGTCACTTAACTTGAGCAAATAAGCTAGGCAGACCAAGTTGGAACGAGCCAAGTCACACTGAGCATCACTGGACTTTAGGAAACTAGATTACAAGTGCACAAGTTATGCAGGAGTGAATTACAGCCAAAGAAGTCATAGTAAGAACAAGTGCACAGGTTAAAATAAAGGCGAATCAAAGTTGGTGAAGTCACAGTAAGTATCACTGGACTTGTGCAAATTTGCTGTACTGCAAGTGCATAAGCCTATGGCAGAAGTAGAATTGCTATAAGGCCCTTACCGAATTGGAGCGAAGCATTGGCTGCTACATTGTGCTGCACATGCACAAGTATAGCAGTACATGCAAGATGTGAAGAGCGAGCCAGTAGTGAAATTGAACAATGGTGGGAGCGTCTGATGTATTCAAGCAAATACGAGGGTTGATCTGCTGGGTCAACTCCCTGTTTTTCGTGAGAAGCGAGCACAAGCTGGACGCCATGACCTATCCAGTGCCGCGATAAAGTGCTCGAAACGACGAGCCGAAGAGTGCTACATGAAGAGAAAAATCATAAATTTATCGCATAGTAAGTGACAATGCAATCAGCCTACGTGACTTACTATGCTCTATGAGCGTAAAGTTTATGCTCTTAATGCAAGTTAAGATGTTGCAGTAGCATCACAATCGACTGTACACTAATCGCATTGTAAGTCATGAATTATTCGTCCGACAATCTTGACTTCAGAGCAATGATTCGATGGCTTGAATGCATCGACAATAGCTATGGGCTCAACGCTTGGCGGCAATAGACCCTTTCCAAAGCCGTCTTGTGTTTGCTTCCCTCACCACACTCTTTATTATTCTCTGACAGTGCTCAGCAGGCTCACATATATACACAGCTTTAAAGCAGATAGCGTATGTATATATATACGCCTGCCGTACCGTTTGCTGTGCCTGCATGTATTGTGTATACATCTACATATAAACAGTATATAAGCTGTATAACGAGTGTACTGTGTACATAATCATATCTGCACATGTCTATGAGTCATTCTACATATCCAGCACATGTCGAAAGCTGAAATGGCCAGCCACTTTACATGAAATAGAGCGTTATTAATAGAATAACCTCGAGAATGACCCATATATGTTTTACGCTGCATGTTGGATTACAAGTGAATATAAAAGACAAATTAATGCACACACTTGATTTATTTAAAAAATGTGTAGTAGCACAGGAATATTTAACTTATTTCAACTTTTAAAAAATCCATACAAATTCGAACTTCACAAATAATACATTAAATTTGAATAACACATAAATATCATTATATCGCATAACGTTTTTTATGATAGTTGTTCTTAAAATATAAGTATAATAGAATGTTTTCATTTTTGCTCAATCATACAAGTGATTTATTGTAACAGAAAAACAGTTTTAACGTTAAAGATCGACAATAAATCTTTCTTGATTTCTTATAATTTGTTTACAAGGAGAGGTTCGAGTGAAACGGGAATTAATAATCAATATCTATGGATCATCATCCTCCTCGCGTGGAGGGCATATAAATATTCACTGAAAGTAATACCATGTAATTGTTTACTCTGGAAAAACATTTCATTTCCAAATAAAATATGTTAATAATCATACCAAACTTGGGACGATCCGGAGTAATTTCAAAAACACAAATACTTTCAACCTTAAAACTTTTTCCAAGAATAAAAACTTGTTCAAGAGTTTTTATCAGAATTTTATGAGGAATATTCAGTACAATTTTTTTACATACAGGAAACGCATTTTCTTCATAAACTTTTCCCACATCAAAATCCTTTGTAGGAACTATTGAATATGCCAAGTTGTAGGCAAACTGCAATTGATGTCGTATGGTAACAGTTAAAGGCGAATTCTTATTAGATGAGGAAGTAATGACTGTGCGATTAATTTCTTTTTGAAGCAAAGCTTTTTATGGGACGTTCGGCATCTCAGCTTGGGGAGTGACTTTCCGAAAAGTGACACAATTTGGCGGCATGGTCACGTGGTCTCCTTCTCTCTGTATAAAAAATTTACAAAGATACTTGTTCGAAAAAAATCCCCCTGGCCGGGATTCGAACCGCGGACTCTAGCGTGCCAGTCTACGACCTAGCTAACCAAGCCGACACACGCTTTTTATTTCGTGTGCATATTACAGTATACCCAATACGCAGATATTTGGAGAAAAAGAGTTCTTTAAGAATACGTGAATGTCCATCATAAAAGCATTTTTATACCATTCTTGTGTAACTTAAAAAGAAGTCGAAAAGGATACCTATAAAAAGTAATGAAGTATTCTTCTAGTAATCTTGGAGTAATCTTATTTAATTCTATATTACAAACAATAGCTAATTTTGTGGTCCAAAGAATACTTATAGAATACCTATAATATACAAAAAGGGTTCATACAATATTCAAAAAATAATCCTATATGATACTTAATTATGAAAAAATGTCAAAGAAAAAAGAATTCTTCAACCAAATGTTGAAAAGGGTCTGTCAGCATCGTAAACCTAACACCCAAAAGATCCTAAAGCTTCTTATTAAAGAATTTTTGAGGATTTTTGCCTTTTTTCTTATGATTTCCGTGAAGACTATAATTTCCTCAATGATTTCCTCGCGTAATGTGAGTTTCACACACCGAGCGTGATCTGGGAGAGTACGTGCTGTGTTAGAGATCCTGCAGGTGACCTCGAGGGATTTAATTTGGCCTTCAAAACCTTGAGTACGTTGGGCGTAATGTCTGGGTATGTGCATGTGCACACCTAACTCCACTGCGAAATATCATGTGATATTGTTCTTAGAAATATCCCTGGTAGTCATTAAAATCTTTTTGAATTCAAAAAGAATTCATGAAAATGTTCACTCAATCAATTCGTTTCAAAAAATTGAATATAAATTCATTGTATAAGTGTAATAAGTACTGACTGTATTCTTAACGAATTTATGTATGAGTTAAGAATGAGTTCTATAAGAATTCATGATAGGTATTCGTAAACTCATCAAGTTACATACCGTAAAAAATGAGTTCCAAAAGTTTTATTGATGAATTTATTCAAATTGATTAGATAAAGGTGGGAATATTTTGCTAGTGGCAATTTGGTAACATTGTTAAATTGAATGAATTGTGTAAGAACGTTGAAAGAACACTTACGAAACTCTTTTATTAATTTGTTAACTTAAGCTGCCTTAATAAATATGTCACATAATGAAAATAACATACATATCGAACGTTATAAGTGATAATTTTTACAGATAATACCGATTGTTAGGATAAATTGTAATATAAACTAAAATTTACGTTTAACTCAATTGAACTTTATATCTACAAAATTAGTTCTTGAATCTATATTCTCTGTAGCTCAGTGGTAAAGTGATAGCTTCTTACGCGGGAGACTCTGGTTCGAACCTCACCTGTGTCACTTGTATCAAACTTTTTTTTAGTATTTCTTTTAACTTATGAGTTTACTTAATGAATTCTCTATATACTCAGTTCATAGTTACCGTTATATTTAATTTTTTATAATTACTTTTTTTATGAAAAAAACAATTCTTATACACTTTTGTATACGTGCAATAAAGAATTCTTTAATAACTCTAATATGATGGACATTCGTGATCACTTAAAGAAGTCAATAAGTACTCTTTTCGATTACTTTTAGGAAAAAAGAATTCTCTTAGAATTCTTTTTCAATACTTAAAGTAACCTTTCTGCGTATTGGGTATGTACGGTGAACTAGTGTGCAACTTTGCACGTATAGATACACGTATGCATGTGTGTAACTTTTGTATGTAACTTTACTATTAGGTCTGTTCGAGGATTTCGATGTGCGGTGTCGCGAGATCTCGCGACGTTCGCGGTGCCGTGCGCGTCAGTGTAAAGAACGCGTGTTCTTTACAGTTCGTCCCGTAATCTTGCAACATTCACGTCACTCACTAGTCAGCTTCCATAAGGCTGCGGTCACATGGCGTACGGAGTCCGCATACGGAACCCATTAGAGCCGATAGGAGTGAGAGAGAGGTGTACATAACTGTAGCTGACTAGTGAGTGACGTTAGTGTTGTAAGATTACGGGGCGAACTGTAAATATTACGTGTTCTTTACACTGACGCGCACGGCACCGCGAACGTCGCGAGATCTCGCAACACCGCACATCGAGATTCTCGAACAGACCTATTGTAATTGAGTATTATGTGTAAATGTGTGCACATGTGTCTGTGTGCATAATACACACATAGGTTTAATATTTTTATTTTCATGAAGTAAATAAAAAAAAAACTGTTTCATGCTTGGTAAATCGATGCAGGCAGCCGATAATAAATCAACGGTTCTTAATAGTATAATGTAAGCTTTGAATATTGAAAAATTTGCTATATCTTAAAAAGTAAGCGAGATAGACCAAAAATGACAATTTTTATGAATTTTCTAAAAGGTAAAAACACAACGCGGCATACAAATAGAGAGGTGTTGAGATATGTTAAAACATAATCATAATTTTTAGTGTTTACAATGTTTCTTTATAAAATCAAGGTGAAAAATTTCGGAAAAATTATAGCATGTTTACACATTTTTACAAATATGCAGGATGAATTTCTCTTGCCAAAACACAGCCTTACAAATCATTAAAAATATGCTAATTAAAGTGTAAAAAAAAAACTTTGACTTGGAATGATTGCCCTATAAATTCATGTTACAGGACTACACATTATATGAAAATTATTGTATATTCAGAAAATTGTTGTACACGCTCTAAAATTGTTAAAAGAAAATTTTTTTTATAGCTCTTGGGTCTAGTGGTATAATTCCGATACATACCAATATATTGATGTTTCCTGACCCCTCTTTTTTTCACCTAAAAACTTTCGGTTTCTTTTTACTATTTATGTATTTTAACTATCTTTGAAGTTGTCTTTTCTACTGTGTATCTTACGTGACAGTCAGTCATTTTATTAATACTTGTATCATACGTTTCTAGTACAGTACACGTGTCTACGTGCACGAGATAACTAATAATCTAGAGGCAGCTTCGCTTCTTCTGCGGGTCCCAAGACCCACACGCGTTTTTTTTTCTTTTTAATTTCATAGCAGAATAATGAAAAGCTGGTTCATTTTACAGCAATATTCAAATGTCATGTAGCAGCAGGTGCATTTTTGGTTTCACGTACCAAAAAGCTTTAAATACAAATCATTGTGATTGGTTACATACATTTTTAAATTCGCTATTCACCCTTTCGATAAAGTGGGGGATGTTAAAATACGGATGGTTTTCCTTAAGTATAAATATAGTTTCCAAGCTTCATTACCTAAGGGAATCAAGTCACTTATTATAAGACCAAGGTATCGTCGTAGACATAGATGCCTTCACATAAATCGTGCATACTGTCAAGGGTCACATTTTAAACAATACAAAACTTGTTAATTTTATCAAATACACATTTTTCATGCATTTCTATATTGCTTAAATCATTGTTTATGACTACTCTTTCATACGAATTAATGTTTCTCAATAAACATTCATCCTCTTTTGTCATGACATTCCATTGTTCATTAGTAGCCGTACATATCCTGCAGAAATATTTTGCCATAAGGTTTCTGGAGAATCCAAAAATAGCAATAATGCCCAATTTATCCCCAATAATTAAAACGCACTCCAAGAAAACTTAATATTTTTTATTGATGATAATAATTTCTATGCTTTCCATGGATAAATGATTTATTTCACCAATTATAATAGAAAAAACTTGGTCATTACCAAAAATTTGTAAGTGCTCTGACCGAACTATACTAGCTACTAAGACGTCTTCCAATTTTGCACTGATATGTGGAGGTAAAATAGCAGTTACAGCATATATTCCATCAAGTTTCTCACGTCCTGCTCTGCTTCAAAGAGGATCTCTCACCTTAAATTCATCTTCGTATAAGAAGTGGGGATAAATGATTTTGCTATCATCACGATACTTATTTATTCAGATCTGTCCTTGAATTACGTTCAATAATACAATATCCTCTATTGCCAACGATTCTATATACTTTCGTATCTTCTTCAGCATATTATCTTTTTCAAGCATAGCTTTAAAGATGTGCTCCAAGGAAACGTTGGCTATATATGCAGGTTCATAAACATACTGAATAACATCATTTTCATCTCTTACCTCCCCCATCACATCTCATATTTTAAGTAATGTTGGTGGTATGTAAACATTTAGTTTATCATACGATTTGAACCGCAAGTGTTCTGATGTGAAGTCTTGCAAAACATTTTTGTTACTCTCTTAAATGAACAGTGCTGTGTTCAGAAATTTATCAGATTTACGACGTCTCCTTTTTTCATCATTTGTTTTTTAATGAATGGAACAAATAGTTAAGTTAACAAATCGTCAGAAAACTTTATTATACCATCAACAGCGTTTCGACATATATATTAATTTTTGTACGAAGCTGAAGAAAATTTTACGATCTCTCTTTTTAGTTCATACTCATCTGCATTCAATTCTCCCAGACTACTGTAATCCATTGTTTACGTAAAACAAGTATTTTCAGCAGAAGGTACGATAAAAAAAGATCTTTGAAAATAAAAAACATCATTATTAATCATAAAACGTTCTTGTTAAAGAGCAAAGAGTACTGTTCAAAGTAACTGCATCGGTAAATTTATTTGACATCGATATCGATGATAAATATTAAAACTAACGTATTTTTATGGCTATAAAATTAAACAAAAAATGGGAGAACATAGAATAAGTATTGACAAAATATTTTCGGCATTTTTTTTTTAAGAATTAAATTTTAAACTTGCCTTGCAAGAAGCTGACAGTATAAACTTTAAAAGTTGTTCATTTTATACTGTCACATCCACACAAGGCCAAATACAACTCGCATCATTCAATGAAATATTTTTTCCTAATTATAATATCAGTCAAGCGTGCAGGGCAGCTTTTACTTTATATCAAAATTTTATTCATAAAAGAAAATTTGACGGTCGTTTGTTGCATAAAACATTGCTACATTTCTCAAAATTTGTAAATTTTTTTTTTCGACAGAAAATTTTTATGTATTCTTTAAATTCTTTGCACAAATGGGGGCTCAACCTACAATTAATATAAATTTTGCACTGAAAATTTAAGAGATTTAAAAAAAAAACTATGTAGTATTAGAATGACGTCGGGCAATTTTTCAACGTGCTATATCTTGTCAGTTTTTAGTACTTTAAAAAAAGAAAAAATTAGTTTCCAAAACTTTTTAATAGTTTTACTGACGGACCTTACAGATTTCTTTAAGTTAAATCCCCATCAAAGGTATCATATACGCTGTTTTTAAAAATAGTCACTATAACAGTAATTTAACAGTTAGAACTCTGCTTATTAATCATTTACATGTACATACAGGGGCCTCAAAAGTACTTTAATCGCGGAAACCGGCGTGTACAGAAATAAATCCTGAATCCATAACCGTCAAAAAAAAAATTTTTGAATAATTAGTTTTTAAATGAGACTTTTTTTAAGATTGCTCGATTTAAGCTCGTTTATAACGCTTTCTCGGTGGCGCGGGCTGCCATACAGTATGCTGTTAGTAGATGTAACAACTGCATAGCAACGAGCTGAACGTCGGTAAGTAGTTGAGTAGTAGGTCTCCTATCGGTCTCGAGGTGGCGCTCATACGCTTGCTTGAAGGTGGTCCGACAGAAATTGGCCGGACAACAGTTATAATCAAGACGGTAGTTTATTAGAAGGATTCCCCCCTAACCCCAAGCATTGATAACTGCCTTATTGTGCGCTTACTTATGCAGTCTGTCAGCACGATATTTTTAAAA
>JAPYYV010010793.1:0-20048 GCA_030522625.1 Copidosoma aretas | reverse complement strand
AAGTCGGACTTCTAGCCAAACATGTAATCTTAAAAATCACGATTTTGCGATTTTCTACCCCTGTCTAGGTCGAAGAGTTTACCTGGAGGTGTAAACTTGAGTGGACTGTACTAAATAAGAATAGCTGAACGAATTAAGGAGAAGAAGATCGGATATAAAATATTCGTTAAAGCACGTCAAATAAATAAACAATCTAAGGACTTTTACACGATGGATAACTACGTATATTTGAAGAAAAAAGAGAAAAATTAAAATTAACTATTATATTTAATAATTTAAGAAAATTCTAATCGGATCATCTACTTTTTCAATCGTAGTGAAAAGTGCAAGAGGACCTAAACTGTGAGGATAATTGCCACGAAATAAAATAGATAAGTTTTAATAGCGAAATATCTCGGTCATAAATGGTAAAAAAAAAACAATTAAAAGACGTCATTAATGGCACAAGAACTGTCCCTGGTGTTCAAAAGCCTACAGTGGCGTGCAACTTGTCTAGACAAGTGATCAGGGCGGACTTAGAGCAGAAGCAGCCACAGCGGCAAGCTGCAGTTACTGTACGGTGCAGGTGTGAGTATATGTTACACTATTATCAGCTATCTTGTAGGGCTCGTGTACACAATTTATAATTTAACGTGAGTCACTTAAAAGGCACAGAATTACAATATTTGAAATATTTAACCTACGGTACTCAAACTACGAACAGACATCGGCCTAAAATACTGATGATGTCGAGACAAAGTAGAAATACTACTTAAAACAGCAGCAGGAAGCAGAAAATATAAGTCTACTAACTAATAAATACTTACCTTATAAACACTGCGTCGAAGACTTGTACCTGAAAACAGTTACATCAAAACAGTTACAATTGCTAATGCGTTTACCAGAAAATTTATCATCATTTATCGCTTAACCCTTAGCGATAAGGGAGTAAGTTACAGTGATTTAATGATAAATAATTGGACTAAAATATTTGGATCTCAACTCGTTGCAACTATTTTGTGTTACTTACAAGTCAACGGCTCGCTTAAAAGACGGTATTTTATGGTAGAAGAATAGATTCAAGCAAAAGCCTCTGGTACACTAATGTTAACTGGTCTTATTATTCATTTTTTTTAAAGCAAATCTCATATGTTAGTCATTGTTATGACCTGATGTTAATTGAGTTTTGAGAGTCAGTATAGCTGTTATAGACACTAATGTCTTAAGACTATCATTTGAATTTCTTGTTATAGGTACATATTGTTGTATCGACCAAGCGGAACAGCCGGCTAAACAGGCACAGGCACAGTCCTCATATTGTCACTCCAGATTTGTGTGCTCATCTGTGCATTTTCATTTGGAAATCACGTTATAATTGGTATCTATAGCCTAGCTTGCTGTCCATTTTAGTAGGGTATTTAATCATTGCGTTTTGAGCTATATGTTCCAAAAGTTTTAAAAAAAGAATAAATTCGTAGTAAAACATTTACGATGCTTTTTTTTTCTTTCAATGTATTGTCGTTAGTTTTAAAAAAATACAACAAAAATATATAAATTTCAGGTTGTGCGATAATATAAAATGACAGCTATCTTTAATTTCCCATAGTTTATCTTGGAGTCAATATCTGGATTTTTTTTTGCACTAAAGTCAAAATTTCTTTGACAGGAAAATTGTTTGATAAATTTTACACTTAAGTATATTAGGTGACACTCCCAAAATAATAAGTAATTCTAGTTGTGGTGTTGTTATGACTATTCATCATTTTTGCCTCTTAATTTTGCTGCCAATCTAAGAACCCGCTTAAGTGTTATTAATTGCCCGTCATGCCTTTTTTCGGGATGCACAACATCTTTTCATAGAAGATATATATTTATAAAAAATCTATGTACTTACGCATACACACACACTCACAAATGTATGTATCTTCTTGTATTATGTAGTAAATTTGTGTGGGACGGTGGCAATCGCCCTACCTTGCTCCATACCATTTTTACTTCCCCGCAGCATGCCCAAACTTACTTTTTTTGTTCAAAATTATCTAGAGATAATAACTTTTGACCGATTCAGATAACATTTTTTTCATTCTCAAGGTAAAAAAATTTAGTAAGCCATCTGTCAAGGCTGATTTTTGACTTTCGTTCTTAAATTTATTTGTCTTAACCTCAAGTGTTAAAAGTCAGCAAAACCTGAAAAATTACTCATTAACATAAATGGATAAATCTCTTTTCACGGAATAGAACTGGTCTAAAAAAATTTTTAGTAGATTTAAAAATAGTTAACGACAAATGCATCATCATAATAGTGGAAATCAAGGTGGCAGATTTAATATGGCAGACCGAGATCAAATTGTGCCTATATCTCGACCAAAACTCATACTCAGAGGTTTTCGAGGTCGCTGATTACGAATCGAGGATCATAATTTGCAAATTCAAGATAGTGGATTCAATATGGTGGACCCAAATCTGATAAAGTGCCCTAATCTCGATAAACTTATACTAGAAGGTTATGAAAGTAGCTGATTACTCATCCGTGATTGCAGTTGAACACTTTAATATGGCTGATGCAATTCGGCAGACTTTTACATACATACTGTGGGTGATTATTAACCGATATCACCTCAAAACAAATAAAAATGAAACAATTTTTTTTTATTACTAAGCAACAGTAAGAATATATTTTGATTTTAATTTTTACATCTTTACTCTCCTGATGCATAATCTGACACTAGTACACCTATTATAACACAAGGTGTTTACTTAACGAAGCTTTAACGTGTGGGACCAATTACTTATGAAACCCTCGTTTATTCGTGTGAATCAGTTTTACTTTTGATCCTAATAAAAAGTATCGATTTATCGTTACATGAGTTAAGGATGTACAAAATTTAGATCATGATCGCTGCAAGTGTACAATGTTGACAGGCTGATATGAAAAAAATTGTATAACGGTTACTTTATGGAAAACAGCTGTTTGATAGGTAGTGTAAAGATTACAGCAAAGAAAAACAAACCGTATTATTCCCAAAACTGTCTTGCTATAATAAGATAGGACAAAAAAAATCTTACTATAAGACTACATTTTACAGGTTGTATCAGTATTATTATATATTTTAAACTTTCAGTATATCTCATCAAGTCCTGGATACAATCAGTCTAAATTTTTTTTAATACATCATTTTATAGTCTGGAAGAAAATTTAGAATAATTGCAGGTTAGGTTAACCTTAGAAATTTTATACTATGGACCAAATTTCATCCTTTTGAGTTATTATACAACTCACGACA
This sequence comes from Copidosoma aretas, assembly GCA_030522625.1. NCBI lineage: Eukaryota > Metazoa > Arthropoda > Insecta > Hymenoptera > Encyrtidae > Copidosoma > Copidosoma aretas. Next base: position 16,785 of record JAPYYV010010793.1, on the reverse strand, counting down.
GTAATAATGAGAAAATATTTTTTACTTTTGCTTAGCTATAATGAAAAAAATCGTTTCGTTTTCATTTATTTCAAAGTTATATTGCTTAATATTGACTTTGAGTAATTCTGTAGAAATCTGCTATATTGCATCAGTCGTATTAGAGGTTTTTATTCTGACCACAAATGAGTAATCAACTATCTCAATAGCCCCAAAGTATGTGTTTTGTCGAGATTGGGGTGGTTGATCATATTTTCTTCCGCCATATTAGATCCGCCATACATTATTTGCAATTAGATTCCAGATTCGTAATAGGCGACCTTAAAAACCCCCAAAGAAGAATTTTTGTCAATGTTTGGGCACTATCAGATTTCGGTCCCCCATATTGGATGGGCTATCTTGAATGCCACTATTACGATGATAAATTTGTCATAATATTTCAAAAAATATTATAAAACTATTATTGCTTGATTTTGATCCGTAAAAAGAGTTATCTAATAATACTGATGTGTCATTTAGCAGGTTCTCTTCATTTTCAACATTAGAGATTAGGTTAATAAATTAAAGGAAAAAAATCAGAAATAGGCCACAACAGGTGTCTTGCAAATCGTCTTACCTTAAAAATAAAAAAAAAGTTATCCTAATCGGTCCGAAATTGTAGTCTCTAGATAATTTTGAACCAAAAAAGTCAGTTAAGGCTTATTGTGCGCGCCGCGTCAACTCTCATCCAACCTTTGTATGGCCCATAAATGTTCTTTGCCTCTCGCCTTAACTTGCTATTCTTATGCCAATCCATGCCGACCAAAGTTTCCCTTATGTCCACATCTTTCCAAGAGAAGCTAAATTGTTTAAACAGATATTTAAGCCTATTACAGCCCCTTCCCAGCCCTTCCTAGTTTTTAAAACGTTCCAAAAGAAAACAATAAACTTTCACCTGCATCTGGAGCCATAAACCTTTCTCTTTAAGCTTAATTTTTCCCACATTTTTGAATTCATCCGAAAACGGCCGAACTTTTAGGAGTGCACCGCACGGTTTCTTCTTTCGACCTGCAATAGCATCTATTTAAGCACTAATCCTTGGGAGAAAGACCAGAGTTTCGAAGAGACAAGAAGGCTACCCAGACACTTCAAGAAAATTTCAGCTTGAATCGCACAAATCAATAAATAACTTTTTTCATTGTGTAACAAGTTGGATTTAGTCCAAAAATGGGAAAAATTTCGATGAATTTGTTGTTATATATGGAATGATAGTTATTCTATTTAAAATCGGAATTTGTAAAATATAAATAGGAAAATTATCTAGAAGATATTTAAAATTTGCCTAATTTTGTAATCCACAGAACATTTTACACGGCCTATATGATAGATAAGAGGATGTTGGTTTCATTTATATGTTATTTTAAAAGAAACTGTTCCCTATAAAGTAAAGAAAACTTATTTTATACCAAATTTTCACACAATATTTAAAGTATTGCTGCAGTAAGCTGGATGGTTATTCTGTAATTTCAAAGGAGTTATTTGAAATATTAAATGAACACAAATGACTGTATAGCATGCCCACTTCACGCATTTAAAATCTCGCCCTCCCAACTCATCGCTCTAAATTCCCACAACCCCCGACGACACATAAAAAAAAATAAACATTGTATAGCACCAGTGAAGCTCTCATATCCTATATTTCTTTTTTCCCTCCTCACACTACCGCAGACTTCTAACTATTTTTATTTATTTGGCGTAATATTTATCAGTGTCCCTGTGCCTTCTGACGTTTAAGGTGTAATGGTTGTTTACAGCAGTATTTCTCTCTGATGGGTCCCGAAGACCTGGAGACTTAATATATTTATTATCTTTTAGAATTTTAAAAATGACACAGCGAAGTAGTACTATTACAGAAAGAAAAATAGAAGTAAGATACTTATAAATGGGTCAAAGTTATTTAGTTCACAAGTCATTGAAAATAAACACCTTAAAACTACTTACAATACGCACATTAAAGACCGCTGCTAATCTGGCATCACATAGCTCGTTTGTACACATTAACTTATTCTCACAAATACCGCTAACTATTTTTTTTCATCCAAAAATCGTACATTTTAGGATATTTGATGATCTCCACGATCTTTTACTATGAAATATTATAAGATAATGTTAGGCGGCGAAAAAAATCATCCTTAAGATGATCAATTTTCCAAAATAAAATTTTTTTTTTGTAGCAGTGACAGGTATCAGACAACAGAAAAAAGGCTTTTTAGGTTACAATCAGTCTAAGGATGCCTTAGATATAAAACATTAGATAATTAATCTCTGGTACACCCACAACCACTCTTATCAATGCTCCTATATTTAAAAAAAACATTATTTTCTGGAAAACTTGATCTTGAAGATTCTTCACGACGAAATGTACTAAAATAATGTTTTCCAGTTAAAAATCACTTTATGAATCTGATTAGCAGTCATTGGTATCCAAAAAAGAAAAGATAAACCTCAATGAGTCAGAATAGTCAAAAAATTCTGAAATGTTACTAAATACATCTATACTTTTGTACATCTACACACACTTTTATCAAGTATCTTTGGCTTTCCCATAGAAGAACCTTGTTATGGACGAAAAATAAGTGTCGACCTAACATGTTATGAATACGTTTTCTAAAGCTTAAAATCAATATACATTACTTTTGCAAAATGTCCGTGAGTATGTCATTGAATATGTGTGAGTGTGTAACTGAAATCAGTTGCATCTCAGGATTTGTATAACCGACTTTGACAAGACGTGGCTTTCATTTGTTTATTGATTTATGTCACCCGCACCGCTTAAAAAGACCGTGTTTTGCCATCCTTGTTCTTTTATTTTGATCTCATCGATGTTAAAAGCTCGACTATTTATTTTAAAGGATTTAAATATTGAATTCTAAACTCTTCATTATCAATTTTTTAGTTTAAATACAGCATTTTTCAACAACATTTGTTACACCGTGTAATTTTAAAATTTCGTTACAGAATAGTCTCATAACATCATAACGTTAAACCATACTGAAAACGAGACATTAGCGCCCTTTTATATTGTAAATCAACAATTTAGGTTCGAACAAATGTTTTCCTTTTCACTTTTATAAATATGGAGTTATTAAACTTTATAGACTCCTTTTTTTAGTTTGCCCAAAGTTGATTTAAAGGCTTCTTAGTGTTGGATCTTTAAAAAAGCTTTTAAAATGTTTGTTTTAACTTAAGAATCTAAAAAACAATATTTCTCCAACTCTTTACCTATTCGAAAAGCTACGCTATACGTTTATAAGCACATATCTTTTAAACTAAGAAAAAAGAGACCTAATTGTAACTTATTTCGAAACTTTAAAGACCTTCATTCTACTATGCTTTTTACCATACAGTTTTATAATGAACACTTATCCTACCGTAGATCATACAAATATAGTGACTTGATAACCCTGTAACCTTCAATCCTGAAAAAATAAGACTTGTACACCTATAACTACTGAACCCAGATCTATGATATTGATATTTTTCTAAATCTTTTTTTTTTCTACTCAGTTACCCCATAGCCGTACGGCTGTATTAAGAAATGTCTTTATTATTGCCCGTTAAGTTTCCCTCGGCTATCACAAATTAGAAAGTTTTATTACCGTACATACCCTCTCTTCTCATGAATCGGAACGCTTGCTTGACGTTAGTCCCCTTGCGTCCCGCGAATCGGGGTGCTTGACTTACGTGAGTCTTCTTCTTATGAATCAGGGTAGTTTATTTACGTAAATCCCCTCGTCTCTCACAAATTGGGGTGATTGATCTCCGTTGCCCTCTTTGCCTCTCGAGAATCAAAATACTTGATATATGTGAGTTTTCTCGCCTCTCACCAATGAGGGTGCATTATTTACGTTAATCCCCTCTCCTCGTATAAAATTGGGTCGCCTAATGAACATAGATTTTCTCGCCTCTCACAATTTATAGTATTTAATTTCGTTGCGTCCTTATATCTATCATGATAAATGATTGAGTGTCAAGACACTGTACAAAAGTTCCCAGTTGTTATAATGCTACTGCAATAAATTGTCTACGTTTTTTTACTCTTTGAACAATATTAAGTTTGCTTATTTGAAAATAACCTTCGCAGGGTGTTCCTTTACGCAAAGTAAACGTATCTCTTTTCATTGACCAGCAGCAGTCAGTAAAGAAATGGCTATCCCAAACTCCCTGATAACTTTTTTTTACATTTTTTTTTAATCCTGATAGAATCTCTCACCTTGCTCTTTACTGGAATCACCCAAATTTGTAGAAAAATATTTAATGTATGAATGAAGAAGGTGCAACTTAAGATTCATTAAACATTCCATATTCTTAAAATTTTTCAGCATTGTTGTATCAATCGTAACATATTTCGGATCTTGTATATTATCCATATCCTTTCTTCTTTTTTTCATCAGACAATTTTGAGAACTTTTTTAAGATGTGCATATAAGCTTTACTTTCTGTGGTTTTTATTGCTCTAACTCATTGTCTTACAAAACCTTTCTTAATGTGTAGTTCGAAAAGAAGTATTATATCTGGTGGTATACGACTCTCTTTTATAATATTCTTGAATCCTGGTGTCAATTCTTTTCTTAATGGCTGTTTCTTTCTTAGGTAATGTTTATCACGAGCTCGACTATTCTAATAACTTTAAAAGCATGAATACTTTGTTAAACCACATTGTTGACCTGATAAAATTGTCGTGATTTTTTATGGCCACACGCTTGCTACTTGCGATCATTATAGTACAATACTTTAATATGAAATGAATGTTATGTTACTCATTTAACCATCTGATAGTAGATCATTTTCCTTGCCATTATCAAGCAAGACTGCTTTAAAACTATGTGTAGAATAAACTATAAATAGACGCCATTTATCTGCATTATATAGAATATCGTATTCATTTTAAAGTCCCATTATGTCATTACAGTCTACCTAATTTCCTAAATCTACGATGTATTTCCTAAATTTAATGACTCTATTTTAGTAAGAAGTTATGCGCATTCCTGGAGCTAGACAATTTTTTTCCTTCAATCTGGATGCTATTAGTTCCAAAATTTTTTTTGAAAGCCCTGCATCCCGAACCAAATTATTTAGCTCCAATTGCTTAAAGCTATTAAGCTTCGCATAAGCTTCTTTTTCTTTCGATTTTTGCGCTGTTTGATCATAAAAATCAAGAAATACTGAAAATACAACAGAATTTACAGACGCATAACATATAGAGGATCTTGTTTTTTAAGTGTGTCCATGAATATTTGTTGATTAAAAGTAGCAGTCAGTCTCATGATTTTTTGGCGCTCGCCAGATCATTGAAGAATTTAATGGGCATAGTTAGTGCGTATTAAGTTGTAAGTAGCGTTTAGATCGTACTATTTGTGAAATTCAATATACATTTATATAACTGATGTCTATGCCAAGGAGTTCTTTGTACCTAGTTTTAAGTAAATCTGTAAATTTTTTCTCATTCTTGCCTACAACATATTCTCCATAAACGGTCCAAAAAAAACTTTACGCTAAATAATGTCCATGTTTCTTACCATTGTGGAGCTGTAGCTGCATAATAAGGTCACCTGTAGTCCTGGTTTCCGGCCCTAAGCAGCCGCCCATACCGGGGTTCTGAGTTCCTGCATCGTTAAAGATTTCTTACCTCTGCCTCCATTAACCAGGAACCTCACGGAATACGGAATAACACCGCTGCCCCCCCCCCCCCATAACAGCGTGGAAATCCACTAGTAGCAGGCACATATAAGAATAACCCTAGAAACAATGACCTTTGCCCTACAAAATTTTTCGTTATGTGGCTAATAAGTCATAAAAAAGTCAATACATATACTCTTATCAAAGTTTCTAGGTCACAAGATTGAAACGCATGAAAGTCAATTTTTAATTCGTTTTAAAGATACAGGATTATGATGCTATAGCGTGAGGAGTTTATTAGAGAAAGGGTAATAGAAATATTTATTATAAGATTCTGAAGTTCAACCAATATTACACACAATGCTTCTAAGATCTAAGATAAAAGTGCATTTAAATCTACTTTATTCTACGTTTTAAGGTTATGAAGCTAACATACTATACTATGTTTGGATGTTTTACCTTTTACACTAACGAACTATAGGTAAGGAGTTAGTGGAGTTTAATAATTGCACATTCATAGGAGTGAGAAAAGATTAGTAGGCTATGGGGTTTTGACAAATCAAGGTTATGTAGTAATCAAAACATTAAATGATCTATATTTACTAAACGAAACATACGATATCTGAGTATAAAGGTTCTAATAGATTGTCGGTCGAATCATAAACAAATTTATCAGTTAAATCTTTCAATTTTAAGAGTATACTGAATCCAGACCTGTAAGAGAAAAAAAGAATACGGACTCGTTTTCAGTGACCTAAAAAACATAGAGTAAATCTATTCTGGTCCCAGGAACCTTCTGATTAGTTAAGGCCATGTGTTTAAGACGTAACGGAAAAATTTATTGGAACTACAAAGGGTATGAAATATGGGACAATTGTTAAAACGATAGTCAAAAATTTCAAGAATATGGGTTGTTTGATCAAATATGAGACACACGTTCTTCATTCCCATTTTTAATATTTTCCTGAAAATTAAGGTGATTTCAGTGCAGAGCAGGGTAAAAATTTGATCAGGATTAAAAATATATAGAAAAAGATAGATAGTTGGGGATAGCCGTATAATAGCAGACTACTGCTGTCCATTGAAGAGAGATACTTTTCATCTGTAAGCAAGAAAAATCCTGCAAAATTCATTATTAAATAAGCAAACTTAAGATTTCGCAAAGAGTGAAGAAACTTAGAAAATTTTATTATAATAGCGTTGTAGCAACGGAGTTTTCTGTACAAGGTCTTGACGCTTAATGATTATTTATGAAAGGTAAGAGGGAGCACTGACATCAAACACTGTAAAATGTAAAGGGCGGGGGGACTCACGAAAATGAAGTACCCTGATTCGTGAGAGGTAAAGGGACTTACGTGAATCAAGCACTACGATTTATAGAAGGCGAGAAGATATACGTAAACAAAGCCCCCCGATCCCTCAGAGGTAAGGAGACTTACGTAAATCAATCACTACGATTCGTGAGAGGGTAGGGAGACTTACTAGGCAATAATATAGACCGTTATTTAATGCAGCTGTAATGTTACGAAGTAAATAAGTAAATAAAAGCAAGGTTGAGGAAAATATCAATAAAATAAATCTATGTTTAGTAGTTAAAGGTGAACCAGCCTCATTTTTGTCAGAATTTCGTGTTATAGGGCTATTAAGTCGCTGTATTAGTAAGATCCACGGTTCGATAAATGTTTATCATAAAACTATCTGGTTGAGATGAATATTGGGACCAATTTTTTTGAAGTCTCAGAATAAGTCCCAATTAAGTCTTTTTTTTAACATCGTTTGAAAGATATGTGCTTATGTATTAACATCGTAGTGACATTAAATAAGTAAGGTGGAAGTGAAATTTCTGAGAATATTTAGTTGAAACAAACATTCGAAACGCTGTATATAGGATCCAAGATAAAAAAGTGCTTAAATCTTTTTTTTCCCGCTTTTCAAGGTTATGGAGTTCAAAGACTAATGGTTAGCAGATAAAAGAATTCGTAGAGTTTTACAACTGCATAATTATAAAATAAACAAAATAAAGTTTTTAATCACCTTCGTTACGAATTTATAAGATAAAAATGCATGAAAGTCGTTTTCCAGTATGCTTTAAGGATAAAAAGTCATGTGACTATTAGCTCACTTTGTTCAAAGATTACATAGTGTAGTCAATGTTGTTAAAACATTCCATATGGAAACAAAAAAAATTTGTATTGAAGTTCCAAAATCCATGATTCAAATGCATATAAGTCTTAGTTTCACTATTTATGTTTTGGAGCTAGGAGGCTACGAAGTCTTGACATTCTAGGGATATCTAGTTCTGGAAACTTTAATTTATCGTTTTTTAGACAACAAACTATTAGATACAGAATAGGTATTGATGGTTTTTTGGTCTATGAATAATTAAATTCATCAGTCTTATTGTTGAGATTCGAGGTTATAAGACATCCAGACATGAATTGTACGTGTGGGTGGGTGTACGAGATTATAGTTAAAACGAGATCTATGTAGAGATTGTCTTGACTTATTTTGACAGAACAATGCTTTCTTTTTGATTTGGTATACATATTACTGCTGGAAAATAAAACTTTTTAATACATGCATTCTTTCATTTTTATTTTATTGTTATTGATATTAGAATACCAATTCTCATAAAAAAGATGTTTTTGCAATTGAACATTGTTTAGAAATATTTCGTTGTAAAATGAAAGCATTTGTCTGGAAATAAAATATCTCTTGATAGATACAGGCTATCAAGACATTTGTTTATTTAATTTCAAGAAAAAGTAGAATACGTAAAAACTCTGGCGCATGATAAATATTGTTACATAAGGGTAGGAATCACTATTAAACATAACCTCTTCAAGAAAAAAATTTCTGTTACAAATGAAAAAAATTAGGAATTTATAACATTAAGAGCTCAATTCATTAGTAGATGATTTGTAACAAATAAATACAATTTTTTAATTAAATATCCTTCTTGCCTTCCTTACCCATCAAGAAGCTATGTGATCCGAGATCTATCACAGTATTGCTAGAAAGATTTGAGATGTGATTATTTTGTGCCATCTTGATCAAAATAGTGGACTTAACAGAAAACTACTCTTCAGTACGGTCATGTGATTAAATATTATTTAAAACAATTAATTTGAGAAAAGAAAAGAAAAAGGGTTTTTGACATACAAAATTGTTTTTGGTTTTCATGGACTTATACTAAGCAAAAAACTAAAGGGGATGCACATAGTAAGGCTTGTGGGGTTTCTAGTAAGAAACTTCTATAGTTTGAAAATGCATTTTTTGCGATAATAAACCACGTATTACTTAATTGCTACTTTATTTTGTTCTACTCACTGGTAAGAATATTTGTCAAGGAATATTGTACGTAATTATTCTATAATTATTGGTATGTTTCTAACGTGTATTGCACTGGAAACAGGTATAAACAAATAACATTTCGGTGTTGATTCAGTAAATATAAATGTACAATATAAACATGAAAAACATCGATTGCTTACAGCTCTTTTATATTAAATATTTATTTCCTATACGTTGAGTAGTAGGGAAAGGGAAGGGGGTGCTCGATTCAAAAATTGTATAAGTTTGTTACGAATCATCTTAAAATAACTTTAGCACTTACAATGAGAATTTTTATCTCCTCCTTTATTAAAACAATGTTTATCCCCCATTAAAAAGTTTTGTTTAATAGTGATTCCTAACGTTTCCTGACATGATTTATCACATGATAAAGTTTTCACATAATCTACCATGTCTCCTCTCAAATGTATAAATAAAAGTATTTTCCTACCTCAGGCACTTTTGCAACCCAGGTACAACCTTGGTAGAAAAAATTAGTTCGCTACTTATGTGCATCTGACTAGGAGGGTTTAAACAATTCCTTGAGTGTTGCTTTGTAAGCGCCCTAAGGCCCAAAAACAGCCTTGAAAAGATGCACATTTGTGACAAAAATTACTATTCTATCCCGTATTCATCTAGAGATATTTAAAATCCAGACAAACTTTTTTATTCTGTCCCACTGTGCAAAAGAAGGAGCTAAGGTAAGAAGAGCAAGATGACTGTGCATTTACATACAGAAATGTTATTATATATTACATATTTGGCGCTAATTTGCATGTATTGTATACCGCGTTTGTACTTCAAAGCCAAAAAGAAATTGTTACAAGGTACCTTGTTTACGTAAAATCGTGTGTTCTTACTCATAGAAAGGTCGAAATGGGCATAAGAATCTGTTTTTAATAAAACATTGAGAGTAAAGGCTGGACATGTCCTTTTTATTCTTCTAACCTCAAAATAGCACTTTTACCGCTTGATTTTGGGTTATCAGACGGAAAAATGGTATTCGAAACTCGTGCGGAAAGGCTTATTTACGAAACTCGTTACGGCCCTCGCCTTTGGCTCGTGCCGTAAACTTCTCTGTTCGTAAATATAAGCCATTCCGAACTCGTACGAAATATACTTTTTCATCTCTTAGTATCAAACTTGATTCTTCAACATTCGACTCCTGGTGTACTTACGTATGTGTCACGGGTCCCAACTTAAGTTGTTCATCGGAAGCGTTGATGCATACTGTGCAAGTTTCCACCAACATGGAAGACAGATATGGTCATTATGTAGTCCCACACAGTAATAACATCTTGTAACGAGCATCCGTCTCAATAAATTGACCACTACATTATTGGCTCAAAAACCAAGAAAATAGATTTATGATGCCCTTTCCTGGTAGATTTCTGAACTACTAATAGAAAGTGATTGATCGAAAGTGACACAGTCCATAATAACTTAATGCTATGTTATGAATGAGGGTCTGTAACCTAAATTTATGCGATTGCGAATACTTCCTGTCCTTTTCGACCCTCTCAACTCTGCGACTAGTGTAGTTATTAAAGATACGGGTTGGACATTTTGTGTAAGTATTCGATAGTACCTAGGATAATACGCGCAGAAAAGAAAGAAACAACAAGTCTACGAGCTCTACGAGCACTTTAAAGTCAAAATGTCCTTTCCGTCCCCCAACCTTTCCTTCCCCCTTCCGTCCGTCCAATCCAAGTAGTCCATCATTTTACTTCTGTGCATCAAACTTTATACAACTTTTTTTTGGAAATAATGGGCTTTAATATTGGACACATGCCTAGGTAATTGATCTTATTGGCCTATATTTATTAAATACTGCGGTAAACGGTGGTTCTACTTTGAAGGCTATTAGCATAGTAGTACACTATTCCAAATGGTCTTAACTTGCCGGAAATAAAAGTTTTAGAAAAACGCTAGTAAATAATTTTTGTTCAATGTTGTGCCACTAAATCAAATGTTATGACTGTCTAAAAATATCAGGGGATTTTCATAAAAATCTCACGAAATCTTATTTTCAACGATTTTTCTGTCTCTTCTTTAAACAGCTGTTACATATTAACGGTAGAAGCAAGTTAATTAAACTTTTTTTGATGGAGAGGGCATGGTTCCAGGTATTTTGAAAGCTCTATAAGAAAATTCTAATCTTAAACACAGCTTACCCACACGTACCATAGGCGGATTTGTTTTTGTCGAAACTTCAATGAAATTTGCTCTCATAAAATTTCATATACTTTTTACCAAAAATACCTGCAGTAGAGATGCTCTAAGTATATGGCGTAAATGGCATTTTATGTTATAACGCTACAGAAATATGTTTATTCGTGATGATTATTCATGTAAATAACTTTTCAAGTTGATTTGGGCAAGTTAGGGCAGACTAACCCTTATACACATGCACAGATGCTGAGCGAAACATTGCTTAATTTCTCGTTGCTCAGCGGATAACGATCAAAATGTATTGCATTTTTACTCTTATTGTTATAGATATTTCTATAAGATGCCAGAGAACAATAGTATTTTTTGATACTGATGTGATTTTTTTACATTCAATGAATCTACATTATGCATACATTTTTTATACAACCTTTAGGAAGTCTCTTTAATGTAAGAACCTATGTTATATAGTGCGAATCCTGCAATTCTTAGAATCATGCTTATTATCTGACGTCTGGTCGATAGGAGTCATCAAAAAAAGCGTTATGTAAACGCAAAAACGTAACCCTACATGGTTATTCCATAGCCCCAGTACGTTTTTGTAGCGTTGTTGGTTGCTGTGTCTTCACTGTATATATACATATAAACGTGCAGTACTGCTCTGTAATCATATACATCCACGCTGGTGCTTAAGTACTGTCTCGCTCTCTCCCTTTGTCTTTGCTTTTTGCTTACCTCTATGCATAGTTGACAGTGCGATAATATATATATATATATATATATATGTATATATATATATATATATATATATCTTTTAATGCTATATAGTTAATGCGTGTTGATCGTAAGTAATAGCCCCCCACGCTCTTTAACACATTTCACACATAATCAGAAGTATGGTACAAATTAGGTACAAATATGCTGAATTTTAATGATTTTCTGTAGTAAGTCCGACCTATCAAGCCCCTGACGCTCTCTCTCGCCCCTTTATGCTACCCGCCTTTTGTAGGTTCCCCCCCCCCCCCTTCGGTCTCTCAACATACACCCCGCATCCCACAATATGTGGTGAAATATGTTTTTTTCTCTGTTTAATAATATTTTGTGGCCCCAACACTGCCTCTCCACAGCCCCCCTCCCCTTATTGTTACCATAGCATCCAAGATCCCATACGCTGTCCCAAGCTTCTCCTCGACACTTATTTCCGTTAGAATATCCCTTACTTACCTAATAATTCGCAAGGACTTAGAATTTATCTAGGTCATATACATGCCCCCCCTGCCCCACCGAATTCTAACCATAGCCAAAGATGGCCAACGTCACCTAAAAGACATTTGCTCGCCTAAGTCTCCTAAAAATAGACAAATTCTACCGATTTCAGACGAATCCATTCAGCAAAAACCCCACAACATCGTCAAACATTGCCGAAAACTACCGATTGCAGCTGAAACCGCTCCTTCACAGCCCCTTGGGGCTTTCTATTAGGCCCGCACGTCTTATTTGGCAAATAGACAGAGGCACAACAATAAAACGTAATTGTTAGTAATACAACTGATAAAAAAAGTAACAGGGGACCTATTCGCTCGAGCTAAATACGAAATAAAAATTGAATATAACTTAACCACCTACGATCAAATAACCAAATAGACTTCCCCGCTTTCACTGTCTATTAATAGATCGTTTATTTACTAAGAGTGTATGCAGAAAAATATATTGGGCATAGGAATAAAGTAAAAGGAATTATACTCTATATTCTACACTATTAACACTTTACTACAGCAATCGGGCAGAGCAACCGATTCAAGCACATAATACAAAAATAGCGAGGTGTCTGAAAACCATGATTGCGCTGTAGTCCAGCAAACTATATCTCAGCAGTGATAGGCTAAGATCTCCCAATTTTAAACGATGTTTTTTTGATACAAAATATCGTTAGTAATATATATTTATTCATTGTTCTTACTATACAGGAGTATTATACTTGAGATCATGATGTAAACATACAACGTTTGCTTGATACCACATGCTCTTAACAACAGAGAAAACCAATGAGATTTTAGGGCACGTAAGCTACATAAATTTCTAAAAGAAAATGTGTATTTTTTTAAAATGTTCTACTGCTACGGCTACAATCAACCAACATTGTTTTACTTCGGCACAAAACAAAAAAAAAGTCTCTTACAGTAATACCGCAGATAAAACAGATACTACATAAGAGACACGTACACTTGAGCCCCATACCTAATTTAAATAAATTAAAACTCACGCACCTTAAACCAAATTACCAAATAAACTCACCTAATGTGTTTTCATCAATAATTTATCTACTTATTCAAAATACTTTGAAAGAAAAGCATAAATGTGGGTTTCTAGCTTCTTTAACGAAATGACCCAATGTAATATCTAAAGGAAAAACAAATAATTAAACTTAAAACTATTAATTGTTTATTATAATTGGTTTTTAAAAGAGTGGGGATATTATAATTATTCCAGAAGTAATTATAGAATCGTTTATTTTTAGTCAGTCGAAAAGAGAATGGCATTAATTTAGGAAAATTTTTTGAAAAAAACTTGGGCACCCATGTAAAAAGTTATACTTTTTAGGAACAAAATATATGTAGACGTGGCTGATGTCGCCCATAGATATCTTAATGTGGCTGATCCCGCCAAATATTTTGTCGGTAACGATACCAGCTCAAATTGTAAAATATTGAGTCTCAATGAAAATCAAATTATTCATCCATAGAATCCTATATTCATAAACCAAAATAAAAAAACATGTACATTCAAAGATTTAGAAAACTTATTTAATGGATTGTTTGATGGTATAATTATGTTAATCAACCAATATTTAAACAAATTTATAAATAAAAAGTATTTTAATGTTTAAAATAAGAGTGAGATAGAAACTAATATATAGGAGGTAGTGATATGTAGCTTACTCGCAGAGGTAGCTTGTAGTAAAGTCAACATTGTATATTTTGTATGAATCTTTATCAATTAAGTCCGTTAATTCTTCGATTAGGCATAAATAAAGCTATCTTCTCTTGTTCGATTCTATTACGTGCAAAAAGAAAATTTTTCCCTTTTTTTCATTTCTGTTTCTACGCTTACTAATGCTTCCTTTATTTCTCATATACATCCTAGTGTGCTTGCATATAAACCTAACATAATATTTGTAAATCCAAATATACTTTTTACCTTTTTTTTTACTTTTTCATTCCCAAATCCCTGCCTACCCTTCACGCCTCCATTTTCCATATGTATCCTTGTGTCTTTGCATTAAAACTAAGCTACTCATTTTAAATCTGCCTACAATTTTTTCTGTATTATAGGCAAGTGTCCGCCACGTAAGTGCCATGTAATTTTATAATTCAGTACATGAAAAAAAATATTTAATTTCAAGTTTCTACTATAGCTCTTTTTCTCAAGCCAAAATCTGCTTTGACTGCTTATTCCGATATCCCTGTTATTTTTCATATATGGCACGAAAATTTCTTTTTAAGACGCATAATAGTGGGTCCATGTACTTTTTTAAAACTTTCGATGATTCCAATTCAACAGATCCAACAGATATGTTTTTATCATCTATTATTCCTAAAAATTATGATTTTTCGAACAATTATCGTCAATACATTGAATTGTTCCACTAAGTTATCCAATTATGGTTACTAATTAAAAACTGATAATGATTTCTTTGTTATTTATAGTAAATATTGATACGTATGTATGTGTATATGTATATTAGTGTTGTCCCTATTTGGATAATTCTGAAATTTAGTTTATGATAGTCCTAAATCGTTTATTAATAAATATAAAAAAATGCGTACTAAATGTCAACCTTTCCTATTAATATTAACCAGTTCGTTACGAGTGCCAAGGTTTTAAAATAAAAATAGCATGGGAAAAGTTCTTTCGATTCTTTAGAATTTTTTAAAACCTTGGCTTTTCAACGAAATATGATAACATAAAAATTCTTGTAGGAAATACGATTTTCTTCAAAAAAGGTCTTATATGATTTTTCGCTCAGACCACTCGTTTTGTAGTTATAAAAGTTTAAAGATTACTTCAAGTGTTACATGGGGACATTATCGATTAGTTTGATGATTGTCCCGAAATTCTCTCTTTTTCAAAAAATTACCATTTACATTAAATACTCATCGAACAACTATAAAAGCAGTAACAAAGATACAAAAATACTTGTATTTTTGAATAAATTTTATCATATCTATATTATATTATTATATGATTATCTTTATACTCACATTTTCACGATAATTACGTCGATTTAATGCAATAATGCTACTTATATTTTTTCGGCACTATTTTATACAATTGTGACCATTCTTTTTGAAAAGCTTCTATAAACTCTAGTAATTTTATGAAATTTTTTTCAGCTAAAGAAACTCCGTACTGTCTAAAATATTTTGACTGCATAAATTCTAATATTTTGTTATGATAAACAAAATGTTTCTGCTCGATGTATCGTAAAAATTTTTAATTTCAAATATGACAAATTTATTACATATGAATATATTGTGTCTGTGCATAAGCACACGATTAGTTAGGAGCTAATGTAGTAGTAGAAATTTGAACTCTAAGATCTTTATTTTAAGCATCGTTTTGTTGGTCTAAACGCCAACATTATAAGGCTCACTTTATTACATAAACAGAAAATACAACACGACATGTACAACACTTATAAGGGCCATATCATGCAATGACAATATAAATATCCATATAAATAACTATACTATAACTATGATAAAAGTTAATACGATAACGAATAAGTCTAGTAACATCTAAAAGAAATGTTTGACAAAAGGTATGACAAATAGTTCGAATAATAAAATTATATATCATCTATACTCGCAGCGGTACTGTTTTCAAGATCGCAGCAGACTGACATAGTTACATTTAAGAACACAGCGGTAAGGTATACAAGCGGTAAAAGTTATCAGATCAAAATACGAACGAACAAGTAATACATTTATAAACAGTTATCGTAACTCACACATGAGAGTTTTGTGAGTATTATTTAAAAACAAAGTATCTTCTTCTTTATTGATTGTATGCGATGTAGAGTTTGTGTGAAACATTTCTGAAATCAAACTTTTATGTCTGCTAGGCTTGTGGACCAAAATTTTATCTCCATCAACATAAGATTTGTGGTTTAAAACTGTTATGTGGGAGGGAACAACTTAGTCCTCATTGTCGTTTTTTTGGTGCTCGTAGAGACGTTTCTTCGCTGGTCTTTTTGTCTCGCCCAGGTACTCCACAGGACTCGAACAGCATTTAAATTCATACACAACAATTGATCCATTAAATTTGTCGATTATGTCTTTGCTTAAAGTAATAACACTATGGAGCCTATTTTTAATGGTAGGAAACAATTGAACATTATATTTTTAAAACTATGTTTACAAAAAATAGAAAAATCAAGGTCGTATGGAATGGAATACATTTGTTCAACATCAAACTAGTATGTTTGATGGTTTTATTCTAAAGTTTGTATACTCACGCACTTTATATTTCTTTAGTTTTTTTCTCTAACCAATAGCGTGCGTATGATGGCCCTGCGTGACCACCAATCATACTGCTCCGCGTCAGATACATATATATTACTTTGGCTGCTTGCGACTGCTCGTC
>JAPYYV010010792.1:0-21197 GCA_030522625.1 Copidosoma aretas | reverse complement strand
ATCCGTATCGGTCCATAAACATGCGTATATAAATCAGTTGCAAATAATATTGTAAGTTGTTCTTGCTAGTACCCGTAAATACCAGAAGAGAGCTGTTATCGCCCGGGGCGCATGGTATATACTTTAGGCTCATTAACGCTCAGCTACTGCTGCACTTACGGGAGTCTTAGCTTATCAGCTGAGTGACCCTGACGGTGTATGACAAGAAAAAATAAATATACTGTAAACATGCGCCTCCGACATAACACACCTTTGTCTAACGAACTGTCTTAATCTCCACTTTCTTCATTTGCAAGTAATGATATCATTTTATCTGTTAGTTCTGTACTTATTTTTCGTAATTTTTCGTATTGATGAAAGTAATGGATCTGAGTTCAAATGTGAACGGTTATACACATTCTCGTTTGTTGCCGTGCTTCAATATGTATACTATTATCAGTATAGTAAATATTTGATATTTAAATTCTATAAATATTATGCATCAAGAAGACTGTTAACTGTTCTACGTGAATGTTAATTAAATAATTGTACATGCTTCATTTCTCTCTTAGTAAAACAAACAAGTATCACAAAATGTGAATACAAAGACAGCTGGAAATTATTATAAATTTGTATTGATATTTAAAAATTCCTTAAACAAATGTGTACATAACTCTTGAGAGTATTCTTGCGATTTTATCATTGAAAAGAATCATTCTAAATGCTAGTTACTTATTCTTATACGCCATAAATACAAATTTAATGGGTAATACAGCACAAGTCATAAAAATACTTCTAATCATCAAGCGTTGAAAATTTTTTCTTAAATTACTTGTTACGTTTTTTCTACTATTATTAAATCAAAAAATAAGTGGTATTTTCAAATTTTTTATTTTATATTATGTTTATGTATTAAAAGATAATTGTAGAAAAGTTTTGATAATACGTAAGAAAACAAAATATTAATATAATCAACAATAACACTTCTGGTAAAAATATTCAAAGTAACTAATGCATTATACACTTCATAAACATATCAAACATTGACATGTACTGGTTAAGTGAAATTTATTACCATGTATTTACGCACCGAAAAATTTTTCATGTATAATGCTCCCGGTATAACTTCAAAATTTTGTGACTACTTTCTTGTGTCTCCTCAGTCATCATCTGAAATGGGCAGAAATAAACTTTGTATGATTTTATGACCATAAATAAGCACTATATGCATTGTAGTTGGTATGAAATACCAGTCATATAAATCTGTATATCGTTTTGCAGTACCAAGACAGTAAGTCTTAAACTTTTCTGCATCTATTGCTCTATTAGACGATATAACAGCACATATCACTTGAAACATATTTAGTAGTTCATGATCAAATCCTAAAAAACAAATATTATTTTATGGAGAGAAATTCTTTTCACTGGATTTTCTAATGTTAATTACGAGTGTACCAGTAATTTCAGCTATAGTATCTATATTATTGAAAAATGAACGAGCTATATTGCCGTTGTTGGTGTTTCGGGATCCTTGACATGGAGCGTCAACTAATATACCCAATTTTTCATAAGTAGCATCCTGTATTTCTTTTCATCTCTCATAAATTATGTATTTCTCATCTTTTGGAATCTTATCAAAAAAATTTTGCGATTTGTCTGCAGAGTAAGTATTGTTTTAAATAGTAGTCTTTAAACATTACTTAATTTACAAATATTTTTGTATGGCGATAAATAATTGTTTCAGTATTACTTACAAATAACATTACATTTATTGTATTTCAAATATAAAAGTAAGGTTGCTGCACTTACATCAGTATTAATTCTTGAGAATAACATCAAAAATCCATCTACAAATTCAGAATTCAAAAAAAAATTCGTCTAACGAACTAAAAAATGATATTTAACACGTCATTAAATACAAAAGAGAAATTTATAATAAATAACGCAGAATAATTTTTTGAACGTTACTAAATCTGCAAAACCTTATCTTTAATTCTTAATTAATAAAATAAGTATGAATTATGATGTACGTTATAATTTTATTTTAATTCAATTGTCGTTGGAAGAAGTGACGCAATTAAATCTAATATCTTCCAAATGAGTCAAATTGAAGAAAAAAAAAAAAAAAAACATACATCATCATGGCATATTTGGCCACACGATCATATATACATAAATCTAATATCGTTTTATATTTTCATGTAATTTTGCTACGTACAGGAAGAACCTTTTTTTCAGATCACGATTTGTGACAAAAACATAGCTAAACGTAATGTATGGGAGTAGAGTTGATGTTGCACTGACATTTCTTTTTTTAAGATTCATTCGATATGTGATGAGCAACTTCTATAAGACGAATATGCGTGCGTAAAACGGAGAAAACATACTTCAAAGAATTGGGGTTAACATTAACATCAGTTAGCATATCAATATCGTTAAATTAGGAGATAGTACAGTTGAAAACAAAACATCACTGACCTCATCTTTTAAAGCGTTGCAAACCTTCATATACCTACATATTGCCAAGTAAATATTAAATTTGTTAGCGCCCCCGAAAACTACGAAAATCACGCGTCATTTATAATTTAAAAAATTTTTGTTTAATATTTGTTTAAACAATTTGCTTAAACAATCGTTTATCGCAAAACAGATGGAAAATTCGTGTTTAGCGCCCCGAAAAATATGAAAATCATACGTCGTTTTTTATATGAAATTTTTTTGGTCCATAATTGTTTAAAGAATATGCTTGAACATTCGTTTATTGAAAAATAAATATAACATTCGTATTTAGCGCCCCCGAAAATTATGAAAATCATACGTAGTTTGTGATTCACAATTTTTTTGTTTAATATTTGTTTAAACAATATGCTTCAACAATAGTTTATTGCAAAATAGATATCAAATTCGTCTTCAGCGCCCCCAAAAAGTATGAAAATTACTACTCTCTCGTTTTTTTTTGTTAACACCTCCACGGAAATCTAACATAAGCAACTAGATACGGCTACTGTGACGACTTTGGCACCGCCTACGGGATACATGTAATAACGTAGGCACGCAAGGGAAATGGATTCTAAAAATAGAGTTCAAGACGAGTAAAATCATACCTTAAAATAATTTGTGAAGAAAAATTCAGTTGAAACGGGAATTTGGACACTTTTTTCGCCGTTACGTCCCACTGTGCGACGCCCCACCAGTATATATATATACTAACTGAATCTGAAATTCTTCGCCTCTGACTACTCAGAAATCTTTGTTTGCTTATCACACCAAGTTACATTCAATTTGCTAGTACTCAAAGAATTCTCAACGAATCAGGCCCAAAAAATTACAGATCTTCTTCAGATTGTCTTGTTCCCTACAGTTTCTGTAAAAAGTGGATAAGCGCGATGGTGTTCCGGAAAAAAGTTACAACGTAATAATTAAAACTACAATCGATTAAAAAGTACTACGAAATTTTAAATAACAAAATTTTTTAAACATCTATAGTGCATTATCCTTTTAAGAAGTTGTGTGTAAGATTTCAGTTCGAAATATTAAAAAAAAAAGGTTTGAGAAGCAATTAAGTGAAAAAGTTTTGTGTCATTCTGCTTTCCAGCGATATTTTTCAGCTTTTTCTCTACATAATTGTTTATGATTAAAAAAAATTCACGGCTACTTGGGGGCCTCTGAGTGCTAATCTATTCATAATTGCACAAGCTTAAATACTATGTATTGCTTGTTATATAACTTCTCGTTGGACTGTTTATATTTTTTACGATAATCAGGGAAAAATGATATTTCTAATGTTATTATGCTTACTTTAAGGTAAAATATCTCAAAATTTTGCACGGCTATGGGGGTAAATAAGTATAATGTTTGGAACAGCAAGTCTTAAACAATCGAATAAGTTACAGCAGACGATTTAACTTTCCCCGCTATAGACCCCTTTGAATATTTCAAAAACTTATAAAAACTTTAAAAAGAGGACATTTACAACTTTAGCAATGGGCTTAAATAGATGGTAAAATTACTAGTCATGTTACTAGCACGCTATTTAAATGTACAAAATACAAATAAATGAATCCCATGCGACTTAAACTTAATAACCCTATAGAAAAACCTTATGGAGCCCCATAATCTTATGATCTAAATAATTTAACCTAATAACCCTCTGGATAAATAAATAAATAAAAAGAATCACAATTTTTATCGTTCATAAGAGAGAAATCTTTTTAATATAGCAAAAGCAACTTGCACACCGCGAATTTCCCAGTATATTAATCCATGACGCTATTATTTATAACAGTACAACTTAATCCTTATGACTCAGCACTGAACTGCCTTGCTTACAATCGATAGAAATATTAATTTTTATAATATAACTTAAACCTAATAACCCCGAGCGCTGAACTGCCTCGCTTGTCAAGTGATAACGCTATCAATTAAAGAAAAACGAACTATAACCTAATGACCCAGAGCGCTAAATCAGAGCTGTTAGCTCGACGAGCAACTAGGCAAATGTATCTACATTATTTTCTTGCAGTTATTTAAATAGGGGTAAGGGAGCATTTATCCATCATACTGGTCTACAAAATTATGAACCTTTCAAACTTGTTTTTGCTATCCTTGGACCAGCAACTTACTGACTAAACTACAAGTATTTACTATTCGCCGTCTATCAGTGGATAATCAATTTTTAATAATTTTAATTATGTTGTGTTAGGGAACACTTGATCTAGAACTATCATTTATGTTTGGTACCAGCTAAAAACTATTCAGAGTATTTTTGTAACGTGGATTAGTTTCATATACTACAATTGGAGGGAACTGAACATCTAGCCATCCAAGGACAACGTCAAGTTTTATATGCCTGCTGGATTCAGAAAATCATACCCATCCACTCTTGTGATTGTGGATGTTACAGAATTTCCAGTATCAACTCCAAGTAATCCTATGCTTCGACAAGCAACTTTTAGCACTTACAAAACCAGTGACGCTCTAAAAAATTCAGTTGGTATGTCACCTAGGAGATGCATAACACATTGATTTTTTTCATATGGAGGTTGTAGCAGTAACGGGGCGATAACAGAACGGAGTGGTCTCATGTTTAAATGTGATCAAAAAGATTCGATCATGGCTTATCCAGGATTAACTGTTCAAGATTTATTTGCAACCCACAACATTGCAATTAACACACCAGAATCGTTAAAAAAAAAATTCCAGTTGCCTGTAATTACGTTAAAGAAGGATCGTAAGTTAGGAAATAAAAGGATGTATGTTAAGAGGATAATCGAATTGGCGAAAACTTATAAGATACTAAAAAACAAGTTACCGCGTTACTATACTGCGCTTTGTAGTAAAATTTTTTTTCATGCTGCATACTATGTTACTTCAGACGAAATATCGTCCATACTTAAGCTTGGTTAATAAATGTCCGTAAAAATGAGCAAAGTAAATTTTCCTTACTACGAAGAACGGCCATTTTTGTACAAAGTTTCAATTATATTTATTCATACAAATGATTTAACATTTTATAGACATACTTTTAACATTATATAAGTACAGCAAACAAATATTTTCTTATTTTAAGTATCAATCTAATATTTGGAATCTTTGCCTCATGAATGGTACTAATAAAAAATGACAAGAACAATGATTATTCAGACTGCAATGGCAAATCAGTCTCAATTTTTTTTCTCTGCTCAATGTTGCTAGCAGAATATCTCTGAATAACATTTGTCGTAATATTTATCTAAAAGATGTGAAAGAAAGTAATAATTATAAAACGAGATCAATTTTTGCTAAACCTTGTTGATAAATCTGTCGTCTCTTGGTATACGTATAACTTTAATGTCACTTGTACTTTGAACATATATTTATGATTTGCTTTTGAAGCTAGTTGATTGTCATGTGTTAGATAGAAGGTTATGGGATTTATTGTCCGATTTTTCACTGTGTAGGAACACTTAACTCGAATTAATGCCAATGAATCTAGTCGTCGATCTGAAGATGCAACTAAGAATGGGTAGCTTGTCATGATGTAGAGGCAACATCCTTCCGCTTGCAAGGTACCATTGCACCCCTCTATTATTTATCTACGGCAACGTTTTTACACAGAATACCATGGTGTATTGCTTTGCTTATAAATGACTGGGATTTCAGAAGTTTTAAGACCACTTTCTTTTTCTGGATATTAGAAAATTACTAGCTGTTATTCTACACTTTCTGTATGAATGCCATGTTGGATTGCTAGACTGCCTACTAGTATCATACTCTATTTTATTAACATCAACTTCTGAGACATGAAGTAATTTCAATTCTTTCAAAAAAACTTCTATTCCAGTAACTTTATAATGTGTATGGTACCAATCGATGGCATAAGGATTTGATGACGATTGCAGTTGTTACGCCAACATTAATCTTACATGGTGACAATATACTATGAAAACGGTCGTCAACTCTAAATGCATTTCTGTATTCAGTATGTCTTGAATCGAGCGATCAGATAGATTTCACCTTCGTAGTAATTAAAGCTAACTTTTTTAAAGATGCGCCATAGTAAGGTTTATTGGGACGATGGAATGCTTCGAGTTTTTGAGTGCAGAATGCTTTTGTAATGCATCCACCTCTCTCCGACATATGGACAACTGATTTTAAAATAACGATTACATGTTTACAGTGAGAATCACCACTATCACCTGCCACACACTCACAATGACTTCCTTTAATCTCTACATTTTAAGATATTTTTAATACAGTAAAGTATGTAACATCTTTATACAACTCTGCATGATAACAACTTTGGATAAAGTGAGTTTAATCCTCTTTACAGTGTCTCACAAATGATAAGAAACCATTCTTATAAATAGCTTCTCCTTTCGTTACTTCTTTGTTGTAACTGTATGACATTCTAAGAGACATGTGGAATATTACTTTTGGCAGTTAACAATTAATATTATTGCTTATTATAAGTTGTTACTTTTTATTATACAAGGTAGTATGCTGCTTGGTTAAAGAAGCTAACTGCATACTTGTGTTTATATCTTTGAATAAATCATGAGCAGGAATAACAAAGTTTGGTTTACAGCAAGATTTATCATCATTTTTATCTAATAAGAAATTATTATTTAATTTATAGGACTTCAACCTACAATGTAAAGAGTACTTGATTTATTGTGTGTCTAAAATTTTTACTTGCTGTCATTTGACGAAAGCATCGTCAATAATTGATACTTGATGTATAACTTTCAACTAACTCATATTAATTTCCTTTAATATTTGCATTACACTTGCATTACTCTTCTTTTAACTCAAATACTGTCATTTTTCCAAATGCCATGGTTGAGTTAAGATTTTTTTTGTGTATACGAGAAAATGTTATAATGCGTTACGCTAGGTTATTGAAATAATCAAAATATCATTTTTATGACCTTACTTTGTGTTTATTTGTTATATAAACTTTACAATACTAATTATTTTATTTTTTAGAGGTACATGGCATTTTTTTTCGGGTGAACTCATTTGAAGTTGAAAATGCGTCTCTTTTTTTCATTAGTTCGAGTCTCTTTTCTCTACCGCCCTCTCGTGTTCGAATTTTTTCAGTCACCATCCCTACAATAGAAAATTATAATCTAGCTAAAGAATGCCGAAAACTAGAAGCATAAAAGTCACCAATATCACCACCCTAGAGCAGTGTGGAATAATAGTAAATAAAGAAGATTATACAAAAATTAATAGATGACTAGATAAGAAAGGTTAAAGAAAAATGGAAACGAAAATAAAAAATGTGAGAAAAGAAGTCATAGAGGCCAAAGTGGAGTACAGGGAAAAATTTGGGAAGTTTAAAATTACGCCAAATGGACAACGTTGTGTACGTGCAGGAGAGAGGATGTGCCCGCACAAGCAGCTACAAAAAAAGTTAAAAGTGAGGAAAATTAAGTGGTCAGTGAAAAAATCAAGGTTCAGAAAGTTGCACAATGTGACAACGAATAGAAGTAAAAAAGTGTAAGTGATAAAGATTAAAATAGAAGGATTAAGTGAGAATAAAAAACTGGAGTATCGGTTTGGAAGTATAAAAGGCACGTACAGGGGATCAAGTGAAAAAAAAGTAAAGAAATAAATAGTAGGTATAAAAAAAGGATGAAGAAGGCCAAAAACTAAGAAGCAAAAGCGAAACAGAAATAACAAAGTAAAATTTTTTTAAGTAAAAGTGAAAAACAGTGAACAATGAATGGTGTAAAAGAAAGGTTGGTGGAAAAAAAAACGGAGGACAGAATTTGTCTACAAAGCTAAGTGGGTAAGGAAGGAAAAAGATTAGACAGAAATGAGGTCGATAAGGCAGATTCTTAAGCGTTCAGTGGCAGATATTTGATAAACAGAGGAGCGACATAAAACAGATTAAAAAGAAAAACACTGACAGTAAATAAAGTAAATTTCAACACTAACGATAGTTGATACTATCATGGTGAATTATTTCCAGTCAGTATAGAAGATTTTTTCTGCACCAGCAGAGTGCAGTCGGTAAAGTAGATATCGGCATAATAGCTTGAAAATAGTATATTTTTCCAACACATAAACGACGCAAAAAAACAAACTACCCTAAATTTTCAGAAGGAAAACAATGATAAAGAGAAAATTGATAGAATGAGCAGAATGGACGAAAGACTAGACAGCATACTTAAAATGCTAGAAAGGGCAGAAAAAAGGGAAGAAGAGTGAAGAGAAGAGAGTAACATTTCGATAACAGAGACACAATAATGAAAGGGACCGAAGAAGTCTCTGGAAGAGAGAGTCAGTAACTTAGAATGTAAAAAGAAAAATGCAAAAGAGAAAAGAGAAGAAAAAATATAGTCATCAAAGGCGTGATCATAGAAAAAGAGAATTTCTAAAAGACAGTAGAAAAATGCATTCAGCAGAAAATTAAATTTCAAAGTTAAAGTGGAGAAGGCTAATAAAATAATCAGCAACGAAGGGAAAAGTGATAAAAAGCTAGTGGTCGTACAACTAAAGAGTGTTAATGTTATAGATAATGTTATAGTGAATAAGAAGAAACTGAAAAATAGGATCTACATTACAACAGACCTGACAGCAAGTGAAAGAGAGATTCAGAGAACAATATTAGACAAATCGAAGAGGGAGAGAAGGAAAGAGGGAAATCCACAAAAATCGGTTACATGCAAATAATTAATTGTTGATAAGAAGTGGCTTGGATACAATGAGTTGAGTGGTGCATTCATGGAAGAAAGGAGAAAGTTACAAGAATGAAGAAAAGAAGAAGACAAACAAGAGGAAAAAAAGAAGAAGAAATTAATAAATTTGTGTTTAAAATGTGACGGGAGTTTTGAACAAAGACGGTGAAGTGTGGAAATACTTAAGTGACACTGATATGATAGCGTTAGTAGAAACAAGGTTGGAAAAGTACAAGTGGACAGGTGTAGAAAGTAAGTTGCCAAAAAACTTTGATTAGAAGTGCATAGCAGCAACAAGAGAGCATAAGAAAGGTATGGCTAAAGAAGGAATGATCACAGGAATCTGTAAGGCGAATGAGAGAAAAAAAGTCGAAGGGTGGAGTGAAAATATAATGGAGCAAAAGTTTAATGTTGAAGGATAGAAGTGGAAAATTATCGGAGTCTATAGCCAAGATATAACGAAGAAAATAAAAATTATTGATAAACGTAATAACACAAGAAAGCGGAAGCGTGATAATAGCAGGAGATTGAAATGCGAGGACGTGTAAAGAAGGAGAATGGATCAACGAGATAAATACTGAGAGCAAAGGAGTAAATAATAGGAGATCAAGAGACAAGATGATAAATAAGGAAAGAAAAAGACTGTTAAAAGAAATCACAGAAGCAGGATGGTATAGTGAATGAACAAAAAGAAGGAGGAGAGTTTCTGTATGTCAGCAGTAGAGGAGAATCAGTAATAGATTATGTAATAGGAACTCAAGAAGCGTCGGAAATGATAAAAGAAATGAAAATGAGACAAAGAACAGAGTCTGATCATATGCCACTTGAGATATACCTAGAGAAAGAGACAGAATCACTAAAAATGAAAGGAAAAGAGAGAAAAATAAAAAAAGAGATTAGGCACAAGAATTAATCGATCAGTGTCAAGAAAGATGTTAAGATTGGGCGTGAAAAGAAAAGGAAGTTAGTGAGAAGTGACAAGAAATAAAAGCAATAATATAAAACTCAGTACCTCGGGTTGAAAAACTAGTGAAATAATGGAAGTTGGGTGAAAGAAAATGGTGCGATAAAGAATGGAAAATAAAAAAGACAGACTAAGAACAGCAATAAAACTATGGAGAAAGAATAAAGTGGAAAGAAGTTTCTTTATAAACAAAAAAAAGTGAGTATAAAAACTGATGTGAGGCAAAGAAAAATATATTTAAATGATCTGAAGACAAAAATTTAAAAAAAGCAAGTTTGAAAAGAGAAGTATTAAAGTACATAAACAGACCCAGAAGAATAAAATAAGGAATTAACGAGAAGGCAAAAGTAGAGGATTGGAGAAGACATTTTATGGAAAAGCTAGACGGTTTAATAGTTTAATAGTTTATTGAGAAACTAAGAGCTCCAGGCCCATATTAGTTTTACATACATAGTGAGAATGTATTCATGAAAAAAATACATAACGGTGATGGGCATATGCCCTAAGTGCTTGATGACCTAGACGGTAAGAGTGAGGAGGAAATAATTATAGAACAAGCAAGAAAGGAAGAAACAAGATATTAGAAGTACGGAGGAATAAGAAGAACTGAGCTAGGAAGCACTTAAAAACAGATCACAAGATTAAAACTCAGAAAATTACCAGGAGGTGATAAGTTGGAGAATAAAGTATAGTGATATGCAGAGACCGGATTATATTTAATTATATATTTTTCATATGCATTTGCATATTTTGCGTATTTTTCTATTTTTTGCATATTTTGCATATGTTGCATATTTTTTAGAGCATTTTTGCATATTTATTAGTCATAGGAAAGGTAATCAATTAATACCTTCATTTTATCTATGCATACATCACACTCAAAAACAAATAAAATACGTAGTACAAATATTCAACGTACTTTACATTTGTTTATCTACAACGAGGTTACATCGTTACATCGTGAAAAATTTTAGTCAACGTATACAGCTTTCAGTAAAATTCTAATATTTTTAAAAGTGCAATGGCACCCGATAGACACACCGTTTCATCGTTGATAAAACCGTTTCCTGGCATATTTACGTATGATATGAACTCTTTATATTGTCACGTTTGCGAGAAAATAGTTACGTGTAGTTCTTGTGTTTGTGTCTGATGCTGCATCATGTATGCTTAAAGCATTGAATGCTCTTCTAGTATTTTATCAAAATTTAATTCACGTAACGTGCTTTGCTCATGAACTTCACTGCTTAGAAGAAGAAGTTTGTATCGCGTTTAAAAATGTGAACAAATTAATTTCAAAGTCGAAAAAAGTTTTTCTCAAAGCGCCAACTCGCATATCAGTATATAAGGAAATGCTCCCGAATTTACCTCTGCCTCCGCAACGAGTTATAACTCGTTGGGGAACGCAGATAGAAGCTGCGTTATTAATACATTCGATAACTCAGATGCGACATCTATTTCTAAATGTTAAGAAGCTTTCAAAGACCCAACAATTCAAAGAAACATTGCCGTGATAAAAACTCATTTTCCTTACATACCGAAGTTTATCGAGAAATTGGAAGCTCAAAATTTACCACTTCGTGAATCGATGACCATTATGAAAGAAGCACGTGTATTTAGTTTTTAGATACCAGAAGATTTACCGAAAAAAATTCAAGAGAAATTGGACAATGTTTTGAAAAAAAATTCGGGTTATCAAGCATTATGCCAAATCGACAGTTTTATTAATATTGTCAGATAATTCCTTACCTGACGTTATTACTCCACAAATCGCACCTGAATTCAAATACTGTCCTACAACTTCAGTAGATGTGGAACGCTCTTTTTCTGTGTACAAAACAATTTTGGATAAACGAAGACAAAATCTCTCAATGGAAAGTTTGGAACGCTATATTATTGTATACTGTTATAAAAATATGAATATTTTGTAATAAAAGGTTTGCATATACTTGCATATTTTCGTATTTATCCTGCATATTTTGCCATTTTTTTGTGCATCTTTCCCTGCATATTTTGACCTTTTTTTTGTGCATATATTCCGGTCTCTATAGATTTATGCCAACTGAAGTGGATACTGCTTTATGGGAGCTACTTGAAAAAGTCTGGGAGGAAGGTAAAATACCAGAGCAATGTAAAAGGGGTGTAATTTGCCCGACATACAGAAAAGGTGACAAAAACAATTTAAATAACCATAGAAGAGTAACATTAACCTGCACAGTTTATAAAATTTATGCAAGCATGTTGGATAAAGTGTTGAAGAAAAAAGTAGAAGGAAAATTATAAGAAAGTCAATTTAAATTCAGAGAAGAAAGAGAAGTGATGGAAGTAATATATATTCTGAAGCATATAGTAGAAGAATAATTAAGCAAGCCGAATGGAAGAGTTTTTGCATGTTTCATAGACTTAAAAGAAGCTTTTGACTGAGTTGATCGACAGGTAGGAAGATTACAAGATATGGAAGTGAGTGAAAAGTTAAGGAACAGGATTATGGATATTTACAGAGAAACCAGATATGTAGTCAAAGTGGGAGAAGAAATAACAGATGAATTCTGGACTGAAAAAGGAGTAAGGCAAGGCTATCCCATAAGCCCAAAATTATTTAATGTGTACTTAGCGGACTTGGAACAAGAAATAAGTAAAGGACATGTAGGTAGATGCAGTTTAGGTAATGAAAAAGTATGGAGCACGTCATATGCGGATGACGTAGTATTGATACCAGATAGAGAAGAAGAACTAAAAGAGATGCTAAAAAGATTTGAAAAATACCTTAACGAAGAAAACGATAACAAGTGACAAAAAAACAAAAGTTGTATTCGAAAAAGAAGAGAAAAGGCAGAGTATAGAAATAGGAAGAACAAGAACTGGAAGAGGTCGAGGAAATAAGATACCTCGGTTGTATTCTGCGAAAAAATGTCAAGAATGAAAGGCATCTAGAGAAGAGGAAGGGAAAATCAGTAAGTGCTATGAATAATATATAAATCATAGGAGAAAGAATATTTAAAAACAGTAACAAAAGGGGAATAAAATTATTTGTAGCCCTAGTAGAAAGTATAGCGTTAGTTGGAGTAGAAGTATGAAGCTGGGAAGAAGATAAAAGATTAGAAAGTGTACAGACAGGACATGTAAAATAGTTATTAGTACTAGAAATTAACACGCACAATTATATAGTGTGAAAAGAATGCAAAATGGAAAATTTCAGAATAAAAGCTTTGAAGAGAGCATATAAATTTGAAGAGAAAATCAGAGATTTGGAAACTAAATTGGTAAAAAAATGTATCACGGAGAATAATAGAGATAAAGAAAGAGAAAAAATAGGAAGAGAATTGTTCGGCCCTCGGCCTATACCTAGCTTTGGCTCGTGCGCTTATTTCGTTCCCCGGCCAATACGATCGCCTGGCTCTTTTCCGCGACGGACTCTCGTGAGGAGGAGCATGTGGCGCTCGGCCCAACGAGCTCTCGCTCGGTCCATCTGTGGTGTCTGTGCTGGAACGTTGGTCCGTCAGTCGCTTCATCGTTGAGCGATTCCTATATTTTGCTTTTATTCAACTGGCGCGCTGCTGAGATCTTGTATTGTACATCTATGACGGTCAATCTCCAAAGCTATTTCGATTATCGAAGTACGTGATCTGGCCACTAGCCTATAGCCCCTGTAGGCTAGCGTGGGGTCAGCTACTAACATAGATGCAAAGATATTAAACATAGAGGAAGCAAGCTCTATATACGCCTGTAAGTGGAAGCGTACGATCCGTAGATAGAGAAGAAAGATTGTTTTGGTCTTGCATCACTCCCTTACCTCTTTATTGATTGGCTGCTGCCCTGCTATATATCTGGATATAGAGTTTGTGTTTTGAAGAACCAGTCAGAGAAGAGGTTGGAGAGAGATGCAAGACTACAATAGTCTTTTATTCTTCTTTTACGGCTGTACGGGATGTTCCTCTGTGTATAGTATCTCTATGGTTACTAAAGCATAGCCTGATCAATTCGGATCAACTGATTGTTATTTGCACTCTTGGCGCACGCAGAGAACGTTTCATGAAGCTGATGCGCTAACTGAAGTTACAATGATATGATAACGACGTGGTACGCACGCTCCACCAATCTTGGGAGCGCTGCCTCGCCGAACGGTAGCGCATGTGCACCAACGCGCCAGACAGAACCTATATCTTTTTGTTCGTACAGCATTAGCACCAAATAAAGTAACTGTCTTATACTTACGTATGCAAACCTAATGTACTGGTAACGCTGCTGCCCTACTCTTGGAAACGCTCCGGTTCCACACGGGAGAGCAGCTCTCCCAAGCTATAAGGCCACTGCAAATCCAATAACGTAGCCGTCCTGCACGGGGAAGTAGCACCGATAGCTCTACGAACGTTCTCTTAGTGCGAAAGTACATTGAAACATAGATTGACATGGGCTCAACAAACTCCACGAATGACTTGCGTCTCACGATATGAAAAAATACCCAAAAGTAGATAGGCCATGCCGGATCTGCCTCACTCCCCTCTATTCCTTTGAGTGGTGGTGGAAGGAGAGCGGTTCTCCCCGTGCTATAGCACGAGCCCCACTCTGACGGCATATTTCTGGATAGCTATAGAGCGAGCTCCAACGCCCTTCTCCTACTATAGCATGAGCTTCTACTCTGACATCAAGACTCTGGATGGTTTGCTACAACACGAGCTCTAATGCCCCCCTCTCAATATCTGATCGAACGATGGGTGGTAGGAGATCTCCCTCAGGACACTGTGCTATTGCACGAGCTACTCCTACTTCTAGGATTCCCCCTATGGTGATTGCTATATAAATAGCACAAGCTCCCTCTAGATCCCCGATCGATATCCTGATCGAGCGATCTGAAGGAAAGTAGCTCATTTACATTATCGGCCGAGCAGTGGTCACTGCTTTACCCGCATGACAAAGTGTTAAGTCTAAGGTCCACAAGGAGAAAACATTTGTTGATTTACTGATACAGCTGTATAATCATGATCAAATGCGCTTGAAACGCACTCCTTATCTCCAGAAATATGATGCGTATGGTTGCTTTCTCCAATGTATCACTTTTAACGCTAACCTGCTCATCTGAGGCAAGCATGATCGCGTATTGTAAAACGCTAGGCGCAAGTAACACTATGTCTGGTCCGTCTTTCTTATCGCTACGCGTATCGAATGATGCGAGTCGCTGGCTTTGTCGACTCAAGTGCTGAGAAGCGGTGGCAAAGGTTTCAGTGGCCGAGTCATCGCGGAGGATGTTGTCGATTCAGGCAAGAAAGCGAATAAGAAGACGTTGCAAAGGTTTTCACAGGCGAGTCATCGCGGAGGATGTTGTCGAGGCGGGCAAGAGATCAAGAGAATAGAATAGAATCGAATATAATTTATTAAGAGTTAGAATATAATTTATTTTTGTCTGTTTTTTATTTCCCTAAACAGACGACGTAATTTAAAGAGATAAATGTTGTATATAAACTTCATTGCAAACACTGTTCCGCGGCATATGTAGGCAGAACAAAACGATCCATGAAAGTTCGCATAAATGAACACAGAAGGAATACCAATCCTGATACAGTCGTTTATGCACATCAAGGTACATATAATCATGATTTTTATTAGGAAAACATAAAAATTCTAGACAAAAATCTAATTATAACAAAAGAATTATATCCGAAATAATACATATAAAATTAGACAGAAACAATATCAATATGAAGGAGGACGTACTTTCATTGAATAAAATTTACTTTTCATTACCACGACATTTCAAAACTCCCAATAGATCTTAACGTTTTGAGCGTTTTAAATATCGTCGCTTTGACGCGTATATAAGCTCCAACTTGGGGTCGATACCTTCAGTCTATCGTTCGGACTTTGACAAGTGAATCAACATACTCATGTATTCCCACACTTTTAAACTACTCGCGTACCTGTAGTTAAATAGGACATACTTATTTATAACAATTCTTTGTATGAGCGTATTCTCAAAAATCTCTAAAGTGTGTAATTAGTTTTAGCCTGATGATACATATCTGCCCATGTTATATAGTTGTATAATTTTAGGGTAAGTACTAGCTCCCCCCCGCTCCCTCTCAGCTCCCCCACAGCTCCCCCAAAAATAATGTAAAATTCGATTCTTTTTACCGTGAAATATGACCTCAAGTAATTTGAGCTAGCTCACCCCCCTCTCCCCCCAGCTCCACCTAAACATGTTTTTCCTTTCGTAATAAATTTTGACAACACTATTACTTTCTTATAAGTATACAAATACCTGTCTGAAAAACCAACTTTTATGAAAATTGATTATGTAGCAATTAATAATAATAAATAGAATAACGATATTCAGAATCGTACACCAAAAATGTTTGATTATACGTATGGAAGCAATGTAAGGAATCCTATATATTGTAACGAAAAGTATTATTTGGATCTTAGGAAGATAGATTTTATATGTATCATTATAGATATTGAGAAAATTCTCGAATAAGCAACAAGACAAGCTTTTCTGCTGACGCATTCAAATACCTACACGCAAGGTACTACTCTAGATGGTTTCAAAGCTTCTCTCGGCATTATTTATGCTAAGAATATGCTGAATGACGCTTAGTAGGGTAATTTTTTACAAAAATATATCCATCATTGAAAAAAAAATGTCCTGCGGAAAATAGAAAACAGAAAAGACACAGGATAAGACAGAATTGTGGAAAACTGTTTCAATAATGTACAAATAATATGGACTATTAATTTGACAAACAAACTTCATAGCTTATAGACTAACACACATATTATCAAAGCGTGGGCAATAGCATGAATCTATCAAATTTTCAAGGCAGGGAAGAAGTAGAAGTTCTTTCAAACTACAGAGAAGTGGCTTTTAAAATGTAACATACAAGATTTAATAAATTATAATCGCTGAAAATGTAGAAAAATCGGTAGAGAAGTAAAAAATAATAGAGTTAGGCTGCTATCAGAACAAAAGGAAGAACAAGATACCATATTTTTGTACTAAATCATTTAATTGAAAGCAAAAATTTAAGAGAAATAAGTATAAGAATGACAAAACTTTTTTCAGAACACCCTAGCTTAAAATGTTAATTTTTCAAGTTACAACGAAAATAGAGATTTATTCCTCTTTAAGCTCTATGATAAAAATTCTGGGAATGGTGAAGACGAATATATCTACTAAATTTAAGATCAATTAGATAAAAATTACTTGAGTTAGTCTGAAAACTTGATAACGTACACACAGGGTTGATTACATACACTATAGGATTACTTCGGATCACACTCATATTAGGATCCAAATTTGTTTCATGTACTAAATAGTCAATTTATAGATGGTTACACTTTTTGCTTCACTGAAAATATAAGGCACTCCTGTGAAGTAGTCGTTTTTAAAAATTAAGCAAACCTAAGAAAATCAAGAAAAGTATTGGAAAGCAAAATTCAAATAAGTTTATGAGGGCTATTAAAAAATTAAAACAGAAAAAAATGAGAGATGGTGATAAGGAATAATTTTAAAAATTTTTCAAGAGACAACAATGATACATGTTATACGGAAAACGAATAAATGAGTATTGGAATCAACAGCAATGCCGAAAAAGATTTTTCGAGGATATATCCATCATTGAATGAAAGAATGTCTATGTAAAAATTAAAAAAAAAGACGCAGAAGAAGTATGGAAAACTGTTTTAAGAATCTGCAAATATTGTGGATGATTGAATTCAAAAACATAATTTATAGCTTATAGACCAACACACACACTATCGAATAGTGGGAAATAGCAAGCGTCCATCAAATTCACAAGGCAGGGACGGAGTAGAAGGACGTTAAAACTATAGAAGAGTGGCGTTTTAAATGAAGCATTCAAGATATTAGAAATTATAATCGTTCAAAAAGTAAAAAAATAGGTGGACGAGTGTAAAATAATAAAGGAGAGTCAGGCTGGTATCAGAGCAAAAAGAAGAACAAGGTGCCGTATTTGTGTACTAAATAGTTTGATTGAAAATAAAATAGGGGAAATGGGCAATACATCATATGCTGTTTTTGTAGACATCAAAACAGAATTTGATAACATCGATAGAAAAATGTTCTGGGTCAAATTATATATGAGAGATAAGTTTAAAAATGAAAAAAATGTTGAAAGTAATCTAAAAATGTACCAAAAAACAGGTAATTACGGTCGGGGGCAAACAAATTTACTTGAAAAAAAAGGGGGTAGGGCAAGGGTACCTATGTAGCTTGGTGAAATTTTCAGTTTATTTATAGAGACTATAGACGATAAGTGGATGTGAAATAATACAGGAGGTGTGAGACAGTAGGCAAACTCAAAATTTACTGTCTTAAATTATCTGATGACGTTGTTTTAGGTGCCCAGCAGTGGAAAGACACAAAACCCATGCAGAAATACTGAGATAAATATAGTACAAGAAAATATACTGGAAGTAAGCACAAAAACAAATCTTCATTTTTAGCAATGAAAAAGGATAAAAACAGATCTTTTTCAATTTGAATTGGAGGCATTGAAAGTTTTAAATGAGGACACGGACTAATGGACCCAGGAGTGTGGTTCTTCACAAAAAATTATCGTGGCACACAGAAATAACCACAGGTAGGGTGCAATGGGCAGTCAAAGCAGTTTTAGGCATAAGCAAAAAAGCTAACGTAAAAAGTTTAAATAAAATATTATTTTTCATGGACTAAATGATTAAATTATATTGTACATACATAGCTGAAACTTGCCTATGAAACAGAATAAAAATATCTAGAAAGAACAGAAGGCAGATTCAAAATATGAAGCTGAGTTTAGATGCAAAGACAAAAATATATGTACGGAAACTGAAGGCGAGCAAGGTAGGCATGGATTTGGGACTGAAGAAAGAAAAGAAAAGGGGAAAAAATAGATTCAGATTTACGAATACCATGTTGGGTTTAAATGCAAATACACCGGGATATACCGGGTGGACCATTTGAATCGACGCACCTAAATATTTCCGTTGATAAGCCAAATACAAAAAAGTTGTTTAGACAAAAGTTATTAAGGACATTGGCGGTGATGTAACTGTGCTATAAGATTTGACCTTGATTTTGACTTTCAAGGTCATTTAAAGGTCAAATCGATTTTTTGATCAGAAACCACTATTTTTGATAACGGATTCTTAAAGAGCTTGATATTTTACATTTAAAATGGTATTCAAATTGTTTTTTTGTTCGACATTTAAGTGACATTTCAAGGTCAAACAATTGAAAAATACGCAGTCGAATAACTCCGTTGATAAGCCAAATACAAAAAAGTTTTTTAGACAAAAGTTATCGGCGACAATGAGGGTGATTTAACTGTGCTATTAGCTTTGACCTTGATTTTGAGCTTTAAAGTCATTAATAATAGAATCCATTCTCTGAATAGAAACTACTTTATTAACATCGGATTTTGAAAGTATAAGTTTGAAATCGTTTTTTTGACTGTCGTTCGTACCACTATTTTGTTCTATTATTAGAATGTCTTCTCTTTGGAAATTGTTAAGTGTATAGTCTTGCTTCTGAACAGTTTAATTTAATACTCTGTTCTAATACTATTATTATGTTAACAATTTTATTAGCAGGATAGCCAGTTCTTACGAAAATTTGACTTTGACATAAGACTGGTCAATAGAAATTTTTATTCTTACTTAAATGAACTTATTGACAGTAATCAATAATAATCAAAAATTATATCATATACAACGCAGCATATGGTATACATACAATATATTAGAAAGGTAAATAACTTATGACCGTCCGAACAGAACCTTAAATATTATATTTATTATCAATTGAACATTGTCACGTTTTTTATGATTAAATTATTTTTTCGAGGTAAATAATGCTCAAGAAAAAAAATAACTGTTAAATCTAGCATGCAACGTATTTTCTTAGATAAGGATTTGTTCTGATGACTGTTATTAGAAAAAGAAACTTAATTTATCAAAGTTGCTAAATTTTTTCAAGAATGTGTGCAGGTGCCAGGGGTCGAACGAGGGCCGATCAGATAAAAGAAGTGCAATCTACTAGTAGACATACTTATGAGTGGATCGGCCCTCGTCGGAGTCCTGGCACATGCCAAGATACTTAGAATAATTTTAAAACTAAAAAACTAGCATGAATCTGTGATTTTTTACTCTGCAGTTCACAACAAATTGTATTCCATTTAATGTTTCGCACTACTAACTTGTATTTCATAATAAAGTATTGGAGATTGATATGTAATACAATAAAGTTTAAATAATTGTCTAGAAATGTAATTCAAGTTTAAATTTTAAATATCTTGGCATGTGCCAAGGCTCGAACGGAAGCCTATTGGATAAAAGAAGTGCAATCTACTAGTAGACATACTCATGAGCGGATCGGCCCTCGTCAGAGCCCTGGCAGATGCACACATTCTCGAAAAAATTTAGCAACTCCGATCAATTGAAACATCGTTTAGTGATCATAATTATCGGAGAAAATCTAGTACATACAAGAAATTAAGATTAGGTTTTGTGCTCGGTTTTGCAGTAATTTTCTTTTCTTAAACTTTATTTATCAGAGAAATTATTTTTATCAAGAAGAACGTGTTGGAGTTACATTCATAGTAAGTCTGTTATTTTACATGTTGTGCGGTTGTTTACAAATTGTTTACTTTTTTAATAAATTGTGTTTATAGCTTATGCTACGTTGTGGACTATAGTGTTTGTAATAATCATTTATAAGCGTCGTTTAGTTTATTAAACTTTGAATAGAAATCCTTATCCACCAGATTTATGTCAAAATATAGTTTTCGTAATGGCTGATTATGCTGCTAATGAAATTGTTGACATGATAATGGTTTCAGGACAGTGTAATAACAATAACCGTTTAGCAGCCAGGCGATACGCTCGACGATTCCAAAATAGAAGACATCTTAATGATAGGACGATACAGAGATTAACTCAGAGAGCTCGCGATGGGCATCTTGCACGACAACGCAGACGAAACGGTTACAATAAAAACGATAATCGTGTTGTGACAATCTTGGCTGCTGTTTATCTTGATCCCCACATTAGCAGTCGTCAAATTGAAAGAGAAATTGGTATACCAAGAAAAA
>JAPYYV010010791.1:0-23385 GCA_030522625.1 Copidosoma aretas | reverse complement strand
TTTTTTTTTCTATTTTTTCTTACGAGTTCAAGGGTGCGGGATGCATTCGTTCATCGTATATTTGAAGGAAAAAACAAAAACAAAAACAAAGAGCCTGAACAAAAATAGCAGCACATCAATAGGATAGTACACGTGGTACTTGTAAATATTCTACATGATAAAAATGAGCGGGATACATTTTTGTGAGAATTATTGGCGATAAAGTAGTCGGGCTGCGAATTCTCGGTGATTTCTTCATCTACTCGTCTTATCGCTGAAGCCAAAGAAGTGTTCAAAATTTGATTTAAAAAATGAAAAAATAAAATAAAAGATACTACTTTTACATAAAAGCCGATGGTAATGCATGCAAGCTGTACTAAGAATGCCGAACGATAACCCAATCGTGAAGATGATAAAAATTAACGGAATACGTTAGTTTTTATAGTTTCTAAGAACCTCATAGGATAAATTTTCTCGAAGATGACTGCAACGATAAATTTCTTGTTGTTTCGAAAAAAATTCATTACACACGTAATAATGAGATTATTCAAGGTGACCACTGAAATTTTCTTATCAAATATACGTAAATGGAAGAAAAACATCGTTCAATTTAAAGCTGCCTTAAACTACTAATATTGTAAGAGAAAACTGATCTACACGAATCTCTATGATAGCCATGCAGAAATAGATAAAATCAGCATTGTAATTATTTCGCAAAAGCGTCTTACCATGTTCAATCAACTTTCGTTCAAAAGTTCAATCCAATTACAACATACTTTGAGTGCGTCTCACGGTATGAATCGTATTCAAAATTTATCTGTCTATGTTAATAATGTGTGTTACGTATGAAGAAAAAAAATTTAGTGCGCGTTTTCTCTCATTCAAAAATGGATTACGTGACTCACTGTAATGGTTCTTTTATATCTATGGATTCGGGAATAAATTCGGTAATGATAGAAAAAAAAATCCTCCATTTGCATCATCGTTTCGAGAGCACGAGTAAAAAACCACATCTATACCTCTCATGATGTCAAACTCGTAAAACACCGGTGCGAACGAGACGGATCAAATTTCATACCTGTATGGCATTGGTGACGTTCCACGCTGCTTGCCATTCGTTGATTTTCACCCCCGCCGCACCGAATTCGCCACCCCCTTCGTCGAACTCACTAAATCCACTGCTAACACTTCCGGTTCGTCCCACTTTGTCCCTGAAAACGATTTTCAAGATCCAATCGATCGAACATATATTATTACATCAAAAATTATATATTCACGTATACGGCGCTCACCCGCTCCTCTGGTAGCTGAACGACTCCTCGGCCATGGTGACGCGCTTCTGGTCCCCGTAAGAGCTGCCGCCCGGCTCGTCGT
This sequence comes from Copidosoma aretas, assembly GCA_030522625.1. Lineage (NCBI taxonomy): Eukaryota > Metazoa > Arthropoda > Insecta > Hymenoptera > Encyrtidae > Copidosoma > Copidosoma aretas. The sequence continues at coordinate 22,032 of JAPYYV010010791.1, read as the reverse complement.
TCAGGGCCGTCATTTCGGCGCCGTCGGCGCCTTCCCCGTACTCGGCCCCGTCCTGGCCGAAATTGCCGCGGCCGCCGGACGAGCTCGTGCCCCGTATCAGCTCCATGCAGGGACTGTTCTCCGGCCACATGGCCTTCACCGTCTCCCAGGCGACGTTCATCGTCGCGCTCAGGTCAGGTATGAAGAAGCCCCGGAATTGCGTCATCGTTCGCTGGGTTGATCTGTCTTTCACGTGGATTTCTGTTGTTTATTTTTCATCATCACCAATTACGTTTATTCTTTATCGGGAGAGCCATTCGGAAAACAACAGTACATTCAAACTTATAGTGTTTATAATCATTTCACAGTTTTTCTTTTTTTTTTTTTTCTGTACGTTGTAAGTTCCCGCTGTAAGTATTGCTGTTTTCAGAAAACTTCATGATCTATAAATGTTGACCACGTGGCCCCACGGAGCATTAGCTGTGTGCAATTTGGAAGGATAAAAAAATGTGAAATGACCTTGCATGCATGTGTCATAACTCAGAGTATTTTGATCGTTGATGTCGGAGCTAGACGTGTTTGTGTGCGCGTGCGCTTGATTGTAAAATACATAATCGACGTTGCTGTTGTTGTTACGAGTAAACTATAATATATGGTAAACTATGCGCTCTTAGTCAGCCACACAGTGACGCTTCAAGTTCCCGTAGCATATGATGTATTGTCTCGCGCAACACCTGCCAAACCAGTCGTTCAACGTCATACACAAAACGCGTACGCAAGCACGTGACTCGGAAAGCCTTCGGAAATCAATTTTCCGCAATGGTATATAAAAGAGTTCGCGTTACGAGAGCGATTCGACGAAAGAGGGAAACACTGCCGATACGAATTAAGTGCAGCAACTGTCGATTACAGGAACAATAGGTCCTACAGTGAGAATATCTATTAAGGTAGTGGGTCCAGAAATCGACCTACAACAGAAATGTCCTAAACTTTGGGGATCACTTCGTAATATTGCTATACATCATTCGTTCAAATTTTGAAAATATTGCCCGTGATGTTTTCGCGATACAAAGCTTCAAAATTGGACTCCTTAACATTGGAAATATGGGCTAACCCCGTAAAAAACAGACATTATAATCAATTTTTAAAAAACCACTTAACAGAGTTTATTAAAAAACGAGTATACTACTACGGATACTTTCAGCTATAACATATTAAAATTTTGGATCATTTAACCGTACCGTCTTTCAAATATTTAAATGTTTGTGTATTTTGCACTGCTTTCAGTATATCTATGTAGTGCTAAAATTTTCCTAACCTTTTTGGATTTATCAGAATTTTAAAATATTTCTCAGGCTTTATTTATAAGTTTTTTATGCTGCTTCGGTGTGAATTTATGTAAATTATTGATTATTTGTGAGGTAAATTATTCAATAAACGTTAATTTGATCAGGTATACATATATACATTGGAACCAGCTACCTTAATTCAATTTAAAAAAGCGCTTCCTCGAGGCTACTTTTTTTTCCTATTTCACGTAAAAGAGCACCTGTACGCAGACAAGCAGGATATGTATTTGATCAAAAAACTCTGTGTCAGGGCAATAAACGGGGTAACTGTACGAGATTCAGTAGTAACAGTCAAGCTCGAGTAGTCCCGGTGGTGATTGTATGGACTTGTATACTACTACTAAGTCAAGACTGACCACAATGTTAAACTCGCTTGTATTGAACCGATAGTCGATGAATAAACTAAAAACAATTTTGGTATACTCCACAGATTCTCTAATTTCTCACAAAATTCGTAAAATATTGAGAAACATTGTTGTTTACTCAGAAAAAATTATAAATCGAAAGTGATGGCTTAAATCACTGAAAGTCTGTTGTGAATTATAAAAAATCTAAATATTTTTAATAAATAATTATTCCTTGATGTTTTGAGAACACGCATACAAATTTTTAGATCTTAATATTCAGCTCCTATTAAAATGACCGATAACACGCACTTTTCTAAATACCATTGGAAAGAGCATCATCAAAAATGTTAGTCATTGGTTTTTCATCAACCCGGCCCAGCATACCATGAAGATAATCAAGCCCAACGTTAAAAATTGCATAACCTTCCATAATTAAGGCCTGTGTGTTGCAAATTTAAAGTTTGTATGATATCTGTAAGTAATTTCAACGCTGTGGCCCAACTTTCATTCGAGTAAAGAGCCTCCTTGTGTAGTTGTACGTATGTACGAGGACGGGCAAGGGATGACTTGTCGCTTCGATCGAACCAAAGTATAATAGAAGCCCATCCGTCGGAAACGAGCGAGCCAAAAACATCCCCCGAAACATGCAAGGGAACAGCCGTATCAGGCCGCGGATACCCTTAATTGTTACGTACGTTTCCTCAAGATACGGTGGAATAGGTCATGCATGGACTCGTGTACAAAGAGAACCGCACTCACGTTGTGTCGTAAAAAGGACGATCGATCAGACGGCCGTGGCTCTCCGACGCGGCAGGTGCGCTCGTCCGGGCCGTGAAGGTCCTTCCCTCATGAAAGCCTCGCTTTTCCGAGCCGCCTCTCACTCCAAGGCGATGTATGCACACTCGATGCTGACAACGGGGAGGGAGGGGGGGGGACGCCGCTATGTATATAATATACACGCGTGTGAGCGAGGGTGCAGCAATCAAGCACGGTACTCGTATCCTATTCCTGGTCGCGGTCCTCTCGGCCACGCATGGCTGACGCTACTCTGGCTCTACCACTCGCTCGGTGTTTTTTCCTCTTCTTGAAAAGGGGGCAAATTAAAAGACTGACGCGGTCGTTGCGGACGAAGGGGGTGGTGATGGTGGTCTTCGGCGGGACGCGAGTGCTCCTCGGGCGCGCGGGGGTGAGACTCTTCGGGGTGGGCGCGCAGCAGCACACTGCCGTGCGGCGCCGAGGGTCCAGCAGCATCCCTCGCGCGAGCGAGCGGCGATCGATGAGCGCCGAGGCCGCCCCTGTCTTCCAAGGGGGGTGGCCGTTGGTTGGTACGCTTACGTACGATCGAGCGCGCGCGGATTCCTCCCCCTCTCTCCTCGCTCCGTCCTTATTCCCCTTGGGCGGACTCGTGAGAGCGGACCATGTGCCGTTGGATCTTGCGCGTCGCGAGTTAGCGGGGGGGGGGGGGGGGGGGGGTGGGCGCGAAAGAGCGCGTTTAATGAATAAAAAAATCTTTATTCTCTTTTCTGCTTGCTCATCTTACATTACACGTTTCACAATAACTATTGGATCATCGTGTCGATCATATAATCATTGTAATAATGACGATGGTGTTTGTAAATTCTCTAATCATCGTGAGCGCAACTTTCCAGAAGCAGGCTTTCCATCTTTTTGTTCGTTCGCTTGTTTTTAGAAGAATTATTCAAAAATACAACGCTTGCAGGGACAAATTTTTTTCGTCAAACTTGCACAACGCGAGAGAAGTTTATTATGGATAATCGGTACGGAGTAACATTCTTCTTAGAAATATTTTACAGAGTTGGCTGCGAAGCGACATCTAAATCAAATAAATTAATAGAAGGATCGTCAACGTGTAGCATCCTAACAAAATAAACCTTTTTTCTTCACCACACCCTACCCTCTTAACTATTTTACAATATAGCACAATAAATCATTTTGAATACAAAGTGTACAACTTCGCACTGTTTGGCATTAATCCCTTACGTTTTTACTTACTTAGAATATCGTATAATTATATATTATTTCCTCGTCCATCGATTATTCATTTCAAATTTTTATACTTATTATCATTTTTTATTTCTGATAAATATTAAAGCAATAAGCCCCGAAAATATATTAAATAAATTTTCATATGTATTTTTTCTTCGTGTAATCGTCAGTCTTTGGTTCTTCCTTGTACACCCGCACGAATAATTCGTTTTTTCACACTACACAGTAAGAATGCTCAACATAAATGCCAATAACAATAGAGCGCATACAAGTTTATAAAGGCGGTAGACGTTGGAAAATAATTTAATTTGCGGGGAGGTACGGAAAACCAAATTAATAATAATGATGCGTTTAGAATCGACGCAAAAAGTTAATGAATATTGATATAAACTTTTTTCTGAATAAATCTTGTGTTTTTTTCACACGCGGCTGAAAAATGTTCCTGGCTTGACTTTGAGATAAATCACAGATGTATCATGTTGCACCATTGCAAGCCTTGCTTTTATAGAAGCGACATGAGAGGCAACGAGAAACTATTTTCAAGTTATTCCTTCTTCACAGAAAAATATATATATATATATTTATATATACATATGTATATACTACACTCTCGATTTGGCAAAGATGCCGTCCACTACATTTAATTCATTCACTTATTTGTAAAAGCGTGCTATGTGCATATACATACATGTTGAATTTTAATTCATACAAAATACTCTCGAAATTGAGGAATTAAAGGAAAACAAAATTTTTGGTGTACAACGTACTGGTTTAGAGAAAATCTCTATGCATCAGAAGATTATAATTTTAAGTTTGATACCAAAGGATGCTGTTTTATTGACGTTGTCAGTAATTTATTTAAATTTTGTTGTTTTAGTGAGTTCCACGAACTTCTGCAGCTCACTAGTATGAAATGCAAAGTACTTTATAAGGAAAATCTTGTTTGTCGGTATAATTTTCAAATCAGGAAAAGTTAGAGGTGAATAAAAATTAACATGTCACATAATGTAAAAATAAAAAATCACTGATTTGTGGATTGTCAAATCATATTGGTAAAAAATTAAGTGCAATTTCTCCTCAAAAGATTTCTTATTTCATTTAGCTAGGCAGTGAAATTCATTGGAAATTCATTAGAATAATATAACGTTATGAACAAAGTTTTGACACGCGAACATCAATAAAACAGTAAGGAAATTTTTTTAACTATTTGTTTCTTTAGTTGCAAGTTGAGAATCACCCGTCGTCGTAATCGTATTCTCAACAGTAGGATTAATGTCTGTCATCGGTATCGACTCTGTACTTTTTGCGGCAGTCATTTGTTTCGGCTTAGCTTCGACCAGTCGGTTGAATTTCGGATTCAAATCTACAAGATTCGGACTCGTAGCGGAATGTGTGGGTAAACTAGAATGTGCAGGCACTGGCCGCTGACACGAGTGGATCATCACTTCGGGTCCTCCACTGTACGTATTTACAAAAAACTGCCAAAGTTCCTCTGGTATTGGACCATAATCGGAACCTATTGGAAGCATTAAATTTTTTTTTTCATTTCACTGGTTTTTTTAATTTTAATAACACTTACTACGCACAAACATCAAAAATAAATTATTCACCTGATTTAAGAACCGTTTGGCCACTTTTATTCACAACAATGGAACTATTTTCTATTGGTCCAGGAGGTTGAGTTTCTTTCACTTTGACAAAACTCTGCCATTGTCTAAACCATGACATCGAGATGGCATAGAGCGCTGTTGGATTATCAGGACGACTAAGCTGATTGAAAACATCAAGTTCGTAATTTCGACGTTTTTCCAACGCCTCACACTTTTCTTCACAAGTTGGACATTGGTATAAATTAGTGCAGCTAGGACCACCACCAAACCTGTGGATGTTAAATGCATTAATACCGTAACGTCTGTCACAGACGATCGAAATTTTGAAAAAAAAATCAACCAACGTTTTCCAGAGGTATTCCCAAACAGTTTGTGGAATAGGTGTACAAATCTTATCAACGATCTTGGTTCTTAATGGATTAACGCCTCCGTGCGGGCACAGAAAGTCCGAGTTATCAATCGGCCCTGGCTCCGCAAACGTATTGAATCGGTTGATCCATTGCCTGGACACGTAGAAATTTAAATCCGTCGCATCCTTGGACGATATGTCCAACAACTCGACGGTCTTCTCGCGCAACTGCATCATCTCGTGCGACCACTTGCGATAGAAAAGAACGTAGGCACCGCAGTTCTTGACTGTATCCGGCGATACGGGACTCACGGTCTGGTCGTCGAACTCGAACCACTGATTCGTGATCCGATTCAAAGCGTAACAGACGTAGTGGCCGCCGCATGCGGTTCCATGGTGACAGATTACCGATACAAGGTCGTAGGTGGTGACCTTTGACACACAGTCTTTGTGAAGGAAAGGCCGCATATCCAGACCCTCGAGAGGGAAGGAGACATAGTTGGCAATCTTTGAGCTGAACATGAGCTCGTGCCGGAAGCGCTTAAGGTGGATGCACAGCACTTCCGGCAGCTCTAGCACCTTGGAAAACTTGATGCCGTTCCGAAGCTTGTTGCACTTCTCGCAGCTATACATATTGTCGCCTTTGAGCTCGTCGGCACTGAAAAAAGCCGAGAGGCAATCGTGCAAGCTTACAACTGGGCCCCAGAACCACGAGCGCATCCACTGAAAGAACCACGAGAACCAGCCCGCCTGATTCGTCACGTAGGCGACGTCCGAGCATGGACTCGCTTTCTGGGGTGTGAGCGTGCCCTGGTGCAGCATGTCGATGTGGTCCCGACTGGGTATGGGCAGTGACAGATCTTGGAAGGTCTCGATGCGCGTTGATATACGATCGCACGTGAGGCACTGCACGCTGCTCAGCAGCTTTCCATCAAAGACGTCACTGATGACGCTACGCGTCTTGATTTGTTTTTTCGAGCGGTGCTTGGTAGGCGAGCCGCCAGACTGAGAGCCGCGCTCCCGTGAAAAAAAGTTGATCTCGTGACCACTCGAATTACTTTTCTTCATGCTCCGGTTTGTAAACTTGTTGCGCAGTTTTTCAGCCTGCTGGCTGATTCGGGAATGACGGCGTTTCATACCTCGTTCGCCCTCATCGCTGAGCGAGCTTTGCTCGCTTACACCCGAATCGCAGGTTTCGTACTCGGCATCCGACTGACTTGAACCTGTACCATCGCCCTCGGTTTCCTCTTCGTCTGATGACGGTTCGCAGATGCTTTTCAATCGTACCTGACACTCGCGGTCTTCCTCTATTTGCTCTTTTAACTCTTCGTGCAATTGGTCCATAAAGCACCTTAGGAACTCTTGTGTATCGTGCTGATGATAGCCTGCAACATAATATTGTTGATGAATGAGACTTTGAGAATTTTCGATACTGTACAGTTTCATATCGGTTGCATTAAGTGTTGATACCTCGATACATTGGTTGAACTGTTCTTATGCCGGTTAATATGGCATGTGGCACTACGTATCCCAAGGATCTTTTACTCCACATTTCTTTAATAAGATGCATGTAACTCAGACTTAAATTAGCCTTACGATCTTTAGTAATGTAATAAACCATATGATCACAATCCAAAAAATAATGTGTTAAAGGAGGTACATTGGACAGAGCTTGAAGTGCTGCATTCATGTAACAGGTGTTGCCAATATTCTGGAGACCAACCAATCCTCTGGGCTTCCCAGAAGAATCTCTACTTTCATCTGTATCAGAGCTATCTGGTGAATCTTCTCCTGATTTATCAATGTAAGAATCTCCTCTTTCAGCATTTGCGACATCATCAAGAATATTACTACCTTTGTACCTGAGTGAATAATAATAAGTAAATTTGGATGAATTAATCCAATTAATAACATTATTGAAACATTAAAGTATAAAAATGATGAACTCACTTATTTCTCAATCTTTGAAGTTCATAACTGTCTGGCTTGAAGTCTATGTTAACAGAGGAGTCACCAGTAAGTTTATCACTGTAAATCTTAAAATCAGACTGATTTGATGACACGTGTGCTGTGTGAACTTCTATCTGGCAAAAGTAACACCAGATCCTGTTTGATGACAGATTCATGTGGACAGAGTGGGTTGAAAATTTTCTGTTGTGAATGGTGCTGTGATCAAACTGTCCCTCCGCACAGCCTACGTAGCGACACTCTGGATGTAAACATAACCAGAGATTTGGACCATTGTGTTCACATTCACTACATTTATCAAAAGTTTCCTTGTGAGCTATTATATTTTCAACAACTACCAAATCACCATGGCTGTCAACGTGTGGGCAGTTTATTGCAGCAAGAGGCATTTTTGTACTGTTACGCTAAAATAATTGCACAACAATAAATCATTCAGAAATGCATTTTTTGCACAGCTTTTTAACCTCAAGTAATTCACTGACAATAAAAACTACAACTAAAACTAATGAATACTAATCAAAAGAGTCAATAATATCTACTTGGTAAAAACCAACAGCAAACAAACAAAAGTCAACAAAGAGAACAAAATCCAAATTAACAACAAAGCAATGACGTATGCTATACATAACAGTCAAAAGTGTCGAGTTGTAATGGTTCACACAGAGGCACCATCTGTACATTGCTATGTTGCTTTCTCATCAAAGTGGATCAAGATGCTGGCAAACAATTAAGTGAAAAATAGTGTCAACTCAACAGCAAGTGTTAATTAACTTATGCAAGCAATGAAAATTCTGAGAGCTTCATAACTGCTCGTAATCGTAATAAGAACGACTATCATACATACATGCAGCAGCGATGTAGGTCTGCAGTGTGATCCAGCGCTTCATTACTGATTTAGTCATGCATTTGACCTCACAACAATGTCAGGTCAACGTAGTTTTACAACTCTTTGGAGTATATAATCAAGTACCTGTTTGCTTGATGGCTCGGCCAGAAAATTCGGCGGCCGACGACGCTTCAAACAAGTTCGTCAGAGCTAGGTCTGTCACTTTGCCTCTGTTCAACAACGATGCGATCGCGTGCATGGCGATTTGGCGATTGCGTGCTCGATCTTCTGTCTTATTGAACACACATGATGAATCGATATGGCGTAGTAAAACTCATATTGTTGTCTAAATTGTTGTCTCGCTTTTTCATCCAAACTATCGATCCATGCGAATCCTCCAATAAATGTATGTAACTAAGTGAATCATCCAATTAGAGATTACGTGAACGATTTTCGAGAACGATATTCAATGTCCCTTCAGTGTATACATAACATACATGAATTACATGATGCGGATGATGCATATGGTATAATTGGTATATATAATACTCAATGATAGACGTGGTACACTGGTACAGTACAGTGCGTAAGATTTGAGAGGAGAGTTATAGTATTATATAGATATAGAAAAAGGTTAAAGGTATGACATTAGTAAGTAGTATGACTTATGACATATGATTACATATACATATACAATTCCCTTTCTAGGCTATGCTTTATACAGTTTAGATGTCAAATTACTGATTAAATAATACACTTCCAAAAATTTAACAGCCCCTGTTTTTCCAATCGAAAACATATGACTTTGTTCAAAAATTTGGTCAGTTCCGATGATACCACATGAAACTACTTGGCTGTATTCATGATTTCTTTAGTAAAATCAATTTCGTATAAATCGTAGCAACAATTAGTAGTGTCATTTCTGCGTCGGAAAGGAAAATTACTGAATAATATATGTATAAGTGGTTAACGATGAACAAACATGTATGGAAAAAGGAGCTAATTAATTTTCGATGTTCAGACTTTCCTTTTGCACCCAAAATTTGAACAAAGTAGTTATAAATAACTTATTTATACATACATTTGATTAGTAATTGTATGACATGATAAATACATGTATAATATATGATATATTGAACAACGGATAATTAACGAAGAATTGAGAGCATTATTTAAATTAACGTGACTACACCGATTTCAAAGCTAAATTAAGAACTTTTTTGTGACGTGTGATTGGTTCCCGCACCAAACGGAATAAACTTGGCAAATGATACGCAAATACTTAATGAGTGTGAATTTGTAGGCTCTTCTCTTTTCGTCGCTGCAAAACAATTCTCTTTTCTTTAGAAAATTTATGCATAATAGATTTATTTACTGCATTAATATCTTCCATACATATTTTCCATGTATGCGAAAGGAATTCCCTGGACTTTATCTTTTTTTTTTATTTGTTTGTGTATTTATTTATTACCTTACTCAAAAATTTAATTTGTCTGATTTTGAGAATAAAAATTTTTCAACAGTTCTTATAAAAATCTGGTTGACAGAGAGAGTCGTTCACTACAAGGAGGGTACTTTATTTATAAGTTCATCACAGATAAGTTGTGCTCGTAGTATTTTTTAAAGGTCCCTTTTCATGCTAAAGCTACAACGCTACAACGCTGAAACTCTCGCGTTATTATTATAAGACCTTAATGTATGTACTACATTTTACTTGTTACATAATCCAACATAATCCATTCCAATGCCAATGCGTTTTGTTTTATCTTATCTCTGGTCTTGACATTTATAAAGTCCAGATTCAAGATTGAGCACTTATGTGGATATACTTTGTTTTTAAACTTATGAAGTATTAGTCATTAAGTCTCGCAAGAGTCGCAACTCGCAACTGTCGCAATACTTAAGTATCAATACTTACAACTTTATTGGAAAGTTTCCATATCATTCTAACTATAAGGGTGCGGTCACATGGAGCACAGAATCCGCATAATACGGAACCCACTTGAGCCCATGAGAGTGAACTAGAGAGAGAGGTGCACGGAAAAGACCTGAGTTCCGTATGCGGATTCCGTGCTCCATGGGACCGCACCTTACGTATAATATATAGTATTCCAAGTTTCGTAATTTTCGTATACTTTCGTTATAGTTATATATACTTAGTCGAAATTCCGTCTGCTGATGCTGACTGCTCAGTCTGCTGCACAGGCTGCGCGCAGCCGTTTAAATTGTATATATGTATATACTTATAAACAGTACTGATGGTACTGAACTTCAGTTCATCAGTAGCACGTTTTCCGTATGCCCGCGCGTGATGATAACACCAATAAATATTATATTGCCTTAAACAAAAATTAAAACGTGCTTATGTGTGAGGTATCTCGAGTGAAAGAGCTAGTTTAGCTCCGTGACTAATTTCAGGTGTACCGGTTTTAAAATTATTGTTCTTTTCTTTCGTTGCTTTTAATATTCATTAGCTTCTGAAGAGGCTTGCATAAGAGAAACAATTCATTTCAAATGACTGAAAATATGTTTGAGAAAACAACATCTGGTGGAAATAGATATGGGCCACTTATTGGAGCAATTGATGAGGGTACAAGTAGTGCAAGATTCCTGGTAATTTTTATAATTTTTATTCATTTCACTTAATTGTATTACTTCAAAATACTCATCTAATAAAACTCTTATTTCACTACATATTTTGTCGTTAAGACATTGTTCGTACAAAAATAATTTTAATGGTGGATAAAAGAGTTTCATATATTTCTGGTCAAGGTATTTGCAGCCAATACTGCAGAAGTTTTGACATACCATCAAAAAAAGTTAAAACTCTCTTATCCTCAAGAAGGATGGGTTGAACAAGATCCAATGGAAATATTGGAAGCTGTTCATGAATGCCTCAATAAAACTGTAGAAAATTTGAAGCAGCTGATGATCAATCCAGCTGACATCGTTGCTATTGGAATAACAAATCAGAGAGAAACAACCATCGTTTGGGATAGTCAAACTGGAAAACCTTTGTACAATGCTATTGGTACACATTATTTATCAAACAATTGTTTTTCCTACCATCATAAAAAAGGACGATTTTCATATAATAAAATTATTTCTACAGTTTGGATGGATATGAGAACCACCACAATTATTGACAAAATTTTGAAGAAAGTTAGAAATCATAACAAAGATTATCTCAAGTCACTTTGTGGCTTACCAATAAGTCCTTATTTTAGTGCATTAAAGTTGAAATGGCTCATGGAAAATGTGCGTGAAGTTCAAGATGCTATCAAAGATAGTCGGTGTATGTTTGGAACTGTCGATTCCTGGCTGATATGGGTACTTTTAGCAACTATTTAAGTTAGCCTTGAATCTTTTAAATTTTTAGAAATTCTTTCAAAATTCAATTGCAGAATTTGACAGGTGGAGCTAAAGGAGGAGTCCATTGCACAGATGTAACAAATGCTTCCAGAACAATGCTAATGAATTTAGTTAATTTGAAATGGGACCCATATTTGTTATCTTTTTTTGAAATTCCTGAAAGTATATTGCCACAAATACGTAGTTCATCTGAAATCTATGGCAACATTGATGAAGGAGTCCTACAGGGTATTCCAATATCAGGGGTGAATATCAAATAAATATCCATTTTATATTTACTCCATTAGTAGACCAGTACATGTTTATACATTTTCTATTTTTTAGTGCTTAGGAGACCAACAAGCTGCTATTGTTGGTCAAATGTGCTTCCAGCATGGCCAAGCTAAAAGTACTTATGGGACTGGATGTTTCCTCTTATACAACACAGGAACTAAAGTAATATTTTGTATTTCAGCTTTTAAACCATATTTTATTTCACTATGATTATATTAGCTGATATATTTGGCCAGATCGTTGAATCAGCTCATGGTTTATTAACAACAGTAGCATATCAGTTTGGACCAAAAGCTGATCCTGTTTATGCATTAGAAGGTTCTGTTGCTATAGCTGGAGCTATTGTTAGATGGTTAAAAGAAAATCTCGAAGTAATTTCTGATGTTAAGGAAACCGAAACTATTATTGAAAAACTTAGTAATGATAATAGAATAATTTTTGTACCTGCCTTTTCTGGTCTTTATGCCCCTTATTGGCGAAAAGATGCTAGAAGGTAACTTGATTATTTAAGCATTTTAATCGTATGTGAAACATACATAGCTAAGTTAATCTTGATATGAATATTCAGTGTTATCTGTGGTATCACAGAAGACATTAATTATGGTCACATTGTAAAAGCAGCGCTACAGTCCGTTTGTTTCCAAGTTCGGGACATTCTTGAAGCCATGAAAGAAGATACTGGAATGACTTTAACTAAATTATTGGTCGATGGTGCTATGACGAGTAATAATCCTCTTATGCAAATGCAAGCAGACATTTGTGGCGTTCCAGTAGGTCAGTCGGAATTTATACTATCCGTAAATTAATATTAAAAATACCCATTGAATACTAAATCGTTCTACCGTTCATTAAAATTTTTCGTACAAATATTCAATAAGTAATATACTATTTACGTTGTAGTAAGACCTGTGATGTGTGAAATAACCGCGCTGGGAGTTGCAATCGCAGCTGGCTGTGCAGAGGGAGTTAAAAAATGGGATATTAGTGTAGGTACTAATGTGCCAAGTGATACCTTTACTCCTGCTATTTCAGAAAATGGTATTAATCCAATATAAATGTTGCGTAATACTATAATCAGCAATAATTCTTACATCTTATGAACAAAACAATATTTTCCAGAACGTGATATACTTTATTCTGAATGGAAAAAGGGTATTGAGAGAAGCCTCGATTGGGAGACTGATGTCGCTTCTGGTATGTAAGAAATTATTGTTAAAAAATGATCATTTTTCAGTTTGCAAAATAACAACTCTTTTTCTAGAGGACGAGGAGGACACCAATAACATGACAGCATCAGGGTTATTTATGTTCAGCACCATGTTACTACTTATTTACGCGAGATTTCGATTACGAAGCTAGCCTTGCTATAAGAAAAATATGTAAAGCAAAGTATTTTTAAATTACCACCGAATCGTGCTCCTGTTACTTTCCTAACTATTGCATTTAGTCGTAAAAAAAATTTATAAGAACCAAAAATGAAAAATCACTTGTTTAAACAGATTCTTACTCTGTCGAAAAAAATCATGTCCAAAAACCACATGAAGAAACCACAAAGAAACATGTGGTTTAACGACTCCATTTTCATGTGAATTTTCAAAAACCATGTGGTTTTATAGAATAATTTAATTATTAAGATTTAACGATATAATTTTAAAAACAGTAAGTTCCAGTTGTTACTAACAAGAAATTAAAGATTGAAACGTTTTATAGAGTTTAAAAAACCATGGGGTTTTTGCAAAACCATATGGTTTTTATAAAACCACACAAATTTGAAACCACGTGGTTTTCGAAATTCACATGGTGGTTTGGGACACAAAACCATATGAAAATGGAGTCGTAAAACCGCATGTTATTTTGTGGTTTTACTATGTGTTTTTGGACGTGGTTTTTTTCAACAGAGAGTATACTCACTTTTTTTTTCATAGAATACTTACATAATGCATAAGTTGAATGCGTAAGTTGAATGAGCTTTGCCGTACACTCAGCGTCAATCATATTTTTCCGAACGTTCTCTCTACAAACCAATGAAGCAATAGGATCCACTAGAATCAACCAAACAAATTTAAATTTTGATACACGCTCAGAATAGTCATTTTCCGTCTTCTAACCTCATAATAGCACTTTCACCGACTTTCACCGCTTGATTTTGGGTTCTCAGACGGAAAAATAGTATTCGAAACTCGTACGTAAAGGCTTCTCTACGAACCTCGTTACGGCCCTCGCCTTCGTGCCGTAGACTTCTCGGTTTGTAAATATAAGCCTTTCCGAACTCGTACGAAATATACTATTACGTAACAATTGCGGAAAAAACCATTTCCCACACTAGTTGTGGTTAATTATTTTCACTACAGAATTATTCGTACTTACACTTGACATTAGACACCTATTGACTGTGTATACACATGGATACTTTCTGAATAATCGCGCAATTTTATATTTGATTAGAACTTTCGCTAGTTTTTTTTATGCATAATAAATTGATACGAAATAATAATTCACGATAAAGATTGTGTGGGGACCAGGGGCGGCAGGGGGCGAACCTGGGGGGGGGGGGTACGGGGGCTTCCCCCCCCCCCCCCTGGAAAACAATCAAGGGGGTTCGAACAGGAAAAATTCCGATCCAATTCCTGAAATCGGCTTGCTGAACTTTACTCTTGGACAAAATCCGATGAAATAAGAAATTACTCGACAAAATATACAGAAAACATAAAATCGCTTTTCAAACAAAAATCACTATTATCCATATCTCGCAGCGTAGTGTAAATACCTCAAAATAAAATCCATACCTCGCTCGAGAAACTAATTCATCAAAAGAAAATTTCTATGTTTCATAAATCACAAAACTAACATCATTTCTAACTTTTGATTAGATAACAAAATTTTTTGTCATTTTGTTATATGAAACATTTTTTTGCAGTGCAGCAAAATTTTCCCGCACCGATTTCCCACGCTGAAAACATGGCGGAAAATACCCATTTTCCACACACTATTATGAAAAAACATGATTGACGCTGGGTATCCATGGATGTGCACTGAGAACATCAGTCTTAAAAAAATCTTGGCTTCCTATACCCAGTACTTAAAAAAAAGTTTATGTAAAATATATGTTAGCATTGCATCAAAACAAGCTGTAAAATATTCAAATAGTGCTAATAAACTTTTGATGTTTTTCTTTTAGCATGACATCAAGGTGCTGAAACATAAACAAGAAAATAATGTAAATAACCTTGGCCAGTGTTTTTTGTTTTGTTTTAAATGTAGTCATCAAAAGTTTTATTGTAAATAGTATCGAGATGTGAATTATGGTACCTTAAAGGACCAATATTCGTGTCTTGTAAGAGTTATCAATTAAACAAAAGTACCAGACAGGATAAAATAGTATGTTATAAATAAAAATAAAGAACATATATTTTATTAAAAAATTGTTGCTTTATTAATCGGCACGTAAGTTTCAGTTACCACAAACTTCTATACGATGTATGTTTTGTATTTTGCAATTTTTTAAATTTTTCAATACGCAATGCATCTAGTTATCCGTTTTTTTTTTTTGGTTTTCAATCGTGTTTCTCAGATTTCAGTGGTTTTTCCGTGGATGAATTTTCGTTACTCATAACTTTGCTGTTTCTCCTTGATTTTTGTGACTTTTTATTCTCCACCTTGTTGGACGATTTGCTGCTCGACGATTTTCCCTGAAACGACGACCAAAGTTAAATTCAAGGCAAAGCTGTTTGGTGCTCATTGCTTATTCAGGGTCTCAACGTACTACGTAAATATCATCGATCGACGTTTGAGCCGTCGCAGTTGGCACAGCCAGCCACGGGTCTTTCAATATCTCCGTAATCCTCGGACGCGTCATTTGCGGCACGAGAATCCACAAAATCAACTTGCGGCAGCCGTCCGACACTTTTGGCGATTTCGGAAACTCCACCTTGCTCTGCACCTGCTGAATTTTCTTTCGCGTTACTCATACTGATGAGCGTAAAAAAAACTACCTCAAATCGAGCCCAGTGGAAGAAGGTATCGGTATCAAAAATGTATTTTAAAAACGTATTATCTTTAATCATACTTTCATTGAGATGATGCATTTTTGAAATACTACGAACTCACGCTGAGGGATCGGAATATATTTTCGATTATAAATCATTCGCTCTTATGTATGACAAATGGTCAAACATATGATTGCAGGGTACACATGTAAGTATTATTTTGTTGATAAAATATAATAAGTAATACGAATCAGGAGCTGTATATGGGGGATGAAAAGGTAATCCGGTCAAATATACCTTCAGGCAGGTACCTTTAGGAGTTTCGACCAGTTGGTTTCGTCGAAGGGCAGCATGCCGAAGACCATCGTGTAGAGTACAACGCCGGAGGACCAGGTGTCCGAGAGTTGCGGCTGGTACGGTATGCCGCGGAGAATTTCGGGCGAGGCGTAAGCGAAGCTGCCGCAGAAGGTCTCGCACAGGGTGACCACTCCGTCGTTCGACTGCATTTGGTTGCGAGCGAAGCCAAAGTCCGACAGTTTCAGGTTGTAGAGCCGGTCCATCAGCAGGTTTTCGCATTTTACGTCCCTGAGCGCGAATCAAAGAACTTTATCGTTGGAAGGGCCATTTTGGGGGAAATTTCTTTATCCAAACGGGTTGCAGCCAATCTGGCATTTCATACAATTGTCATTTCGAAATTCAATGGTGAAAAGACAAAATTCACGCTGTCCCAAATGGTAGGGAGTCGGATTCGTAAAAGCATTATGATACATATAGTTGTCGGGGACTGTCACCTGTGAACGACTCCTCTTTCGTGACAGTAGTCGAGCCCGAGCAATAACTGGCGGTACCAGCGTCTACTGCGCTCCTCGTCGATGTATTTGTCGCGTCGCACCACGTCGAGCAAACTCCCGTTCTCCGCATATTCCATTATTATGTAAACCCTAAAATTATTATTCACGAATTCCAATTAGCGGGTCTGATGATGCGCTTTTATTCCTAAAGAGTCGATGCATGTCGTCTCTCCGCGTCTCGTATTCGAGCAGAGTCATTAAAAATATTTTGGCCGAGATGATGAATTATTCCATGCATTATTTATACACATCACGGATGAATGAGTGATCCCGCTTTGCTGAAAAATCATGATTATTATTTCTTCACCTGTGCGTGGTTTCGATCGCTTGCAAAAATCGAATTAAATTTTGATGCCGCAGGCCCTTGACAACTTCGATTTCCCGTGGGAGGAATTTGTTCAGATTAGAGCTGGGAGCTTGAAATTTTGATACGATTTTTATTGCCACTCGGCCGTGTCTGGCGGACTGAGCGATCTGAAAATGGAAAAGTTATTAAGGCGCAACGCGGAGTGACGTTTTTTACGGGAGGAGACAGGGAGACAGGAGATCGAAAGGAAAGCACTTTACGCTTTTACGTATCGTGCGACATCGATCGAGAATAACTTGAGGCTTGCATTCTATTTTTTAGCGTCACAGTATTTTTCGGCAGTAAAATTAATTCAAACAAAAGTACGTGGATGAAAAAACAATCGCTGCAGCGCATGTATGTGATCTTTGGATTTTGATTACGTGCTATTGAAAATGATATAGAAATGCAATTATGATACTTTGACGGAGGCGTAAGTTCCGACGCCGATGGTTTTGCCAAGCGTGTAGCCATGCGACTCCAGAACGGTTAATTTTTTTTCCCCACTGGCATTCTCCTCGATTTTATTGGAACTACTTGGCTTGGCTTCGCTCATAGGATCTGTTGCCATTCTAAGCTCCAGACATTTTTCACTTATTTAGATTTTTTCGCAAGAAATCACATGAATTTATCAAGTGATTGATAAATATTGTCACTTACACTGATTATAAATATACCGAAACATTTTAAACTGGAATTTCAAGACATTTTTACCGAAAATTTTGTGTCTAACCTAAATGTGTTTGTTTATTTGTTTTTCATACTGCAACAAAAAAATTTATACCGGGGAGAATTTTTAAGGACAAGTGAACGCCGTATCGGAATCTTTGAAATTCTACCGCCATTCCATTTGAATGCTTGAAGTGACCTCTTTCGAGTCTTTCGACAACATTTTTCATTCATTGCCGCGTCGTCGTCGTGTTATTGTTGTGTGTACGTGCATAGACGATTTATAGTGCAAAATATTTTTTATAAAAAAACACATCAAATCTTGTAACGATGGCTGATGTTTTGGAGCTCGACAATGCAGAAGAGTTCGAAGTAGATGACGAAGGAGATCGTAAATGCATACTTTTTTCTAATTTAAAATTTTCCTTCATTAACCTATAAATAATAATAGTTTTTCCACTTTCTATTATTACAATAGGCGAATAAAAACAATGTGTTTGTTATTTCAGAGGGAATTGCAAGGTTAAAGGAGAAGGCAAAGAAAAGGAAAGGTCGTGGACATGGTGCAGAACTTGTTTCCACAAAAGCTGACGTTGGTCATTACGAGTCCATGCATGTAGTTGAGGATGACAATGAGCCTGGCCCCCAGAGATGTGAGTTTAATACTTACTTTAATTTCTATGAATATCAACAAACAAGTGAACATTTTATTTCTCTTTATAGCTGTAGAAGGTTGGATTTTATTCATTACATCGGTCCATGAAGAAGCTCAAGAGGATGATATCCAGGACAAATTTTCTGAATTCGGACAGATAAAAAATTTGCATCTCAACCTTGACCGAAGAACAGGGTTTCTAAAGGGTTATGCCCTTGTAGAGTATGAGACGTACAAAGAAGCATTAGCAGCCAAAGAAGCTTTAAATGGTACAGAAATTCTTGGTCAGCCCATCGGGGTGGATTGGTGCTTTGTCAAAGGACCCAAAAAGTAAGTTATAACTTTTTCTTTTCTTTATACAACATTTGATACTTACTTTTCTATTCACACTTGTGATTTTTACTTTTCAGACAAAGAAGGAGGAGTGGTAGAAGACGATAGGCATATATAAATTCTACTTATCTAAGACTTATATTTTCTCTTACTTTCTATGTATCTTAATTAGTAAAATGACTATGAAATTCAATTATGCTATATTTAAGATTATTTGTGAGAGTAATGTTCAAAATTTTTTATTGATGTAACAAAGCAATCGAAATTAAATTTGTTTACCAATTTTTATTATGATTCCACAAATACTTTATTTACTCTTATTTTACACAGTATAAGAAGTTTAAAAATGTCTTATTTTTTAATAAAAATATAAATAACAAATTAGGCGTAGTAATTGAGATTTGCCTTCTTTTTAGCTTGTACTTCATTGATTGCTTCCATTAAATCTTCGTGCGTTACTGCAACAGCATTACGACGCAAAGCAATCATACCCTAAAAATAATTAATTAAATCGTTATTTCGTGACAGTTGAATACAATAAGATATAAGTTATCAAATTCAAAATAGTGTCCAAACTTACTGCTTCAACGCAAACAGCTTTACACTGAGCACCATTGAAATCATCTGTACTTCTGGCCAATTCCTCAAAATTGACATCAACTGACATGTTCATTTTTCTAGAATGGATTTGCATGATTCTCGCTCTTGCCTCCTCATTGGGATGAGGGAATTCGATTTTCCTATCCAATCTTCCTGACCTGAGTAGAGCTGGATCTAATATATCAACTCTGTTAGTGGCAGCAATGACTTTAATGTCAGCTGTGGAACTAAAACCATCCAATTGATTCAAGAGCTCCAACATAGTTCTTTGAACTTCACGATCACCTGCCTTTTCAGAGTCGAATCTTTTTGTACCAATAGCATCCAACTCATCAATAAAAATGATGGCTGGAGCTTTTTCCTTTGCAAGGCTGAAGGCATCTCTGACAAGTTTGGCACCATCACCAATGAACATCTGTACCAGCTGGGGTCCAGCCAGCTTTAGGAATGTGGATTTTGTTTGTGCTGCACAAGCTCTTGCCAGCAGGGTCTTCCCAGTACCTGGTGGTCCATAAAGCAGGACACCCTTGGGTGGCTGGATTCCCAAGTTTTCAAACTTCTCTTTGTGAGTCATGGGAAGCACAACAGCTTCAATGAGCTCCTGAATCTGTTTGTCAAGACCTCCAATATCAGAATACTGCTCCGTCGGACGTTCGTCAACTTCCATAGCCTTAACCCTAGCATCATATTCAGCAGGTAACGTCTCCAAAACCAAGTAACTGTCTTTATTCACTCCCACAAGGTCACCTGGTTTTAGAGACTCGGCATCCACCAATCCTATCACCGGCAGAAAGTACGTCTGACGGGTTGATGTCTTGATCACAGCACACTTGCCCTTGCGTTGAGCATCCAAATCGACAACAGCTCCATCCTCTTCACCCATGTCCTGTGGATCGACGTCAAGCAACTCGATAACATTTGACACTAAGTAGGGAAGCGTCTTGTTGACCTTTATTTTCTCTGTGTTCTCCTTGATTTTGTCGTTCTGAGCTTGGAGCTCGTGTGAGATACGCATCACCTCGCTCTTCATTATTTTGATTTCATTGTCTAGCAGGCGCGTCCGCGATACTATTTCATCCGTGGACATGCGAAGGACCTCCTCGCGAAGTGTTTCCTGCAGAGGATACAAAAGAAAGATTATTGTTCATCGTTTGTAGAACACGTACTGCACGTCTTGTAAATAATATTGTCCAGTATTGTTTTCAACAAAGTGACCGTACAATTAACCAAGTTTTTCTTTCGATTACTTAGCACATAGATATCGAATAAATAAATATATCTGCCAATTGTCTCAAGCCGCACTGACAAAAGCATAAGTATCTATCAAAGTTTGTTTACGAAAGAAATGCTTGTCATTCACTTAACCTATACTTATACTCATGCATTCTAATAAATACCTCGCCATCCTCCCAGATCGATTTATCTTCCAACGTAGCCATCTCGTCTTCGAGGCTTTTTATGCACTCGAACAACGCAAAAGTTGAAAATCCCTTATTTTAACACGGTAATTACGAAGTTGATGCTACGCTTTCTGCAATTTTACTCTAAAACCCCTCGACCCCAACGACTCGTAAGAGTTTCAAGCTTGCTAAACACTCCAGTAGGTGGCGAAATATCGTGCACGAAATTGTGAATAAACTATTTACTTATTGTAAATAATTTATTTGTTTATTATTACTTATAAAACAAACAAAAATCCACATGTTGATAGCAAAACCTCATAAGATATTCGTTTCGAATAAGGGTAACTTCTTTTTATTCACCAACTAATTATAATTCTCTTTTTTCTCTTCCTCCCTATATAGTTTGAGAAAGCAATGAGCATTTTTACTCTGCAGGATTACCGCTGGCATGCTGGTTCTTGTAAGTATAAGTTTTCTCCTACTTCGGGGGAAAAACAGTGTCCGCCACTCAAGTGCGATCCAACCAGGGCTACGTTGCGGAAAATCGCCCTGGAGGCGATCGCACTTGTGTGACGAAAACTACTATTAATTTCTGAGACTTAATTTTTCACAATAGCAGAGATGGTTTGCTCATTCAACAGCCCAAAAACTTTTATTGTTTTTAAAAACAATTTTTTTTTTTGCAAATTTAGAGAAGCCACTGGGGACAAGGACAGTGCTTTTTCTCACTTCTTCTTTGACATTGGATAAATCAATTATTTTGAACAAATGTACACTCAAGATCAAAACTTATTTTGCCTTGAACGGTAAAAGATAATGAAATATGTGATGTATTAGACTGACACTTTTTCAATAATAGTACCTGTTAAATGTTCCAAATATTTTAAAAGACATTATTTAAGAGATGATGATACAGACTTGATAATTACTATCTTGTGTCGCTGACGCGTTGTGCGTTGCCTCTCTCGTGTTTCTGTTTTTCCCTGTGAACAAATGTACGAAGGTGGAAGGTTCTAAAAACCATCTTTTCCAGGGAACGATTCAAAGTGACTTTCACGTTTTTACACTTAAGCTTTACGATTGACTTGAAGTTCTTAAACTCAGCATGC
>JAPYYV010010790.1:0-11235 GCA_030522625.1 Copidosoma aretas | reverse complement strand
GCGAGGCAGCGGCGGCGTATTATACGCGTGGTAGTATAGGGACTTGCGTTGTCTATACCTATATCTGTTTCTCCTTCGCGGCCGTCTATTTGCACGTGTGTCTTCACGACTGATTATCTAAAAATTTTGCGCTGGTCGAAATATAACCGAAAAAGCTATCTTGTGTATTTTTTGATGCCCTTTCGATTGGTGCAAGCCGTTTTGCGCTACGTATTTCCGGTCTAAAGATATGAGCGTTTTTGTGAAAATTTAACAAAAAAACGCCATTTCGTATAGAAAAACAGTACACACAATTTTTTAACAATTTTTACCGTGATCAGCGAGGTCAAAATAGGTATAAATTAATCCATCCCTTTGAAAAAAACAATGTTAGTTGCATTTTTCGTAGTAGCAAGGGGAGCGAGGCAGAGAGAAAGGCCGTCCCACGTCCCACTCTACGCGTATATACACTGCTCTGGTGGCAAGGGGGACGAGGCAGAGAGAGAGAGAGAGCGGCTGGAGTTGGAGGAGTAGGGATGCCTGTTAGTATAGCATGTGGTGGCAAGGGGGACGCGGCAGAGAGAGAGAGAGAGCGGCTGGAGTGGTAGGGATGCACTGCTAGTATAGCATGTGGCGGCAAGGGGGACGCGGAGAGAGAGAGAGAGCGGCTGCAGTGGTGGGGGGCTCAGAAATTTCGTGTCGCTCGAAAAAATTCACAACGTGCCATAAGAAGTTTCACTTCAAAAAACGATTCGTAGATTATAAATTCTGTAAAGTTAAAACATATTACAGTAGAAATATAATAAATTATAAAATTCGTTTTGTATCTGAACCTTGCTATGGCCGTCATATCTCATTAAGAAAAACTTTAACAATATTTTTAGAAATGGGTAATACTTTTTATGAAATTGTACAGTGCATGGACAATTTAGATAAAGAATAATATATTGTTTGTATCATCATACAAGGAGATAATGAGCCCGGGCTATTTTGTGTTGATGATGTAAATATTATTTTACCATTAATTGTATTTTATGATGATCTGGAGACAGGAAATGTCTTGGGCAGTCATGCTAGTTAAAAAAACTTTAGTGCAACATATGCAAGCATAGCATGTCTACCACTGCATCTAAAATCAAAATTGAGTTGTATTTCCCTTGCATCTCTTGTGTGTTCGAAAGACATTAAAAAATTTGGTAATGGCCCGCTTTTTGCTCTAATTATCTAAGAAATTAATTTTTTAGAGTAAAATAGTATACTTATACGTTAAAATAATACACATGTTAATGTTAAATTGTAATTGGTCTTGCTGAATATATTGTAATTTAGACTCTAATGATATGTAAAAAAGCACTGTAAATAGGCCAGATACTAAAGACCTATTATTAATTATAACAAAGATATTAAAATCAATATCTTAAGTTTAACTCACATCAAACGATTTTGCATATTTAATAAAATTGATCACTTTCACTTAATCCGTACTCAGAGTGTAGATTTAGTGCACGATGCAAAGGGATGTGGGTGCGTGATGAAAGCTATATTGCGGGATTTTATTTTTGTACAAAAATATTTATCTTTGAACTTTCTTAATGATTAATATAAAATCTTGATTTTGGTCATATGGCTAATATGCATCCAGAAATCGTATTCAATACGACAAAAAGTCATTCCAAAAAAAATGAGTGCATCTGAGATGCTTTCTTTTGTCACGTATTTTAGTTTTAATAATAAATTAAAATAAAAAACGTTGGCAACTATTTCAATATTTACATCAAATTTTATACATCATAATGTCACGAAGAATAGTAAGATGACACATGTATCTTTTGACTGTTTTAACTCATAAGCACAGTAACCTTTTTTTTAACCGTAATCCCAGGTGTGATAAACTGTAAAGGAACAGCGAGATATAAATAAACTATGTAAGCACTCACTTGTCTATTTTATTTTTTCTATTCAGGTAACACAAAAATTTAATGGAAAAAAACTGTAATGGAAAATAAAAATATTTCTGGACCTTCGAAGCAAAAGGGCATACCGCTAATATTCTAAATTTTATAATTTTGCAAAGGAAGTTCCGCTCGTTGATCAACTTTTGACATGGTATGGGAAAACGTTGTGTCATATTTCGTCGTAGGAACAATACAAAGAGCCATAAGCAGTTGCACAATTACTCCTCTGAAAATATAGCGTTTCAACCATAATTTGCTTCAATTTTAGGTCTTAATTTTGATGAACAAAGTTACAGTCATTATTTTTTTAAAAGGTATCTTCACTCCTATTAGTCGTACAGTATCTTTTTACGGTAACTTTTTTTTTTATTTACAGAAAAATTTAAGCAATGCAATGCAATCAAATACATTGCCTGATTGGAATAAACCTAAGAGATATTAAATATTTAATTTAGCTCCTAATCTATTTCATTGCAAAATGTTAGTGTAATATAGTAAAATGATAAATTTTATAATTAAATAATGAAATATACGATTATCATAGCATGTGAAACTCAATACGGTATTGTACGATTCCTCAAAAATTTTTTAAAACAAATTAAAAGTTTAAAGTTTTTTTACTTGCAAATTCTATTGTTCGTGAACTATGCCGCGTATCAAGTTAAGTTTCGGACTGCTACTTATACATAACGTTAACTATATTTTAATGGATTTCATGCATTGTAATTGTATTCTAAGAATAGTTATTTAAACAGAACGAAAATAAGTTATCCGTGGATTTTTGTCATTTACAACCTGACTATTGGTCAGGGAAGAAATTTTTTTAATCGGTAAATTATTAGGCTAAATTTTGAAATAAAAAATCTTGCTTTACCTCTATTTGTATTTCTCATATTTAATGAAATCTAAAAAAAAACCGATTATCGGCAGTAAGTTTAATAATAACTTAAAACACAATCGTACATTTCTGTTTTAAAACAGTTATGCAACATAAAACAATATTTAAAGGCAATTACAAAAATAAAAAAATTGTTAGGATTTCTCTAAAGTATTTTTGCTTATCTGCCCCCCCCCTGCAACTGGAAAAAAAAAGTATAGTAAAAATAGTAAAGCAATGATGTAGAATTCTTCCTTTGTAGCTCCCACCCTTTTATTATCCTCTATCGTCTTTAAGACCATTAACTCATTATTTTCTTGATTTGCCCACCTTAGCCTCCACTCAACTTCGTCCAACCCCAATCAGCCACCCCCTCAGCCCCTATTCGAAAATTCGATTCGTTTTTCTGTAAAATTATCCTAATATAATTTTCTTTATTTCTCTATTATCTAGATACAGTAGAGTCTTTTTATACCCTTCCTACTAAATTGTTACTTTAGTTAACAGCTCATTACACGATTGTTAACATTAATCAAAATATTTATCTCATATAATTTTTAACTCTATTTTCTAAATTTCCCATGAGGTTAATAGACAGGTGAGCTAAACTTATGTTTTTGTTATTACTTATATCATTCTAAAAAATTCTTCAAACAATATCTACAAGTATACGACATGACATACATTTGTGCTATAAATTAAATTTTATATGATGATAAAATAATAACAACCGTGAAAGTAAGTCGTTCTGTAAAATTATAAAACTATGCCTTTTTAAAAAAATTACTCAAATATTAATATAGAAACTGTTAAGTAATTAAAAATGGTTTTATGTAAGAATGTTTTCGTTCAAACCCTAGGACAATCTGTACAAAAAATTTTAAGATATCTTATACATATAATTTCAAAAATAAATTGTTGATCATTATTTAACTGAACATATGATTCAAACATTTTCTTACAAAAAGCCATTTATCAAAGTTAACCAATTAAAAATAAAAAATAAAAAATTTGTTAGGTGTAGACGAATCAAACGATTCACTTTTAGACTTGTTTTCAAGAGTAAAATTTCTATTTTTGTGTAAAAGAGCTAGATTTTATTCATCCAAAAACCAATTCTTCTGTAAAACGGTTTTTATATTTATTCAAAATTTTGTCACCAGAAATATTTTTCGAAAGTAAAAACAATGCTAAAAATTGTGTAAATTGATAAAGCGACATGACAGTAGTTTACTCCTTAAAAATATTATCAGTGTCAACCAAGCTGGAATATATATTTTTTCCTTTTTTTCCAAGAACTTTTAATTATGATTTCTTCGAAAGATATTTTTAGACTGTATGATATACATAATTTGTATGATCTTTTCAATATTCTAAAATAAGTATAAAAACCACAAAAATAATAATATAAAAAAAAATATTTGAAAATACATTTTTTATAAGGTATAACCGAAATGAAATAAATAACTGGATAAAAAAAAATCAACTTATATATTAAATACAATTATAAGGTGTTGGCGCGCAGATCGCGCAGGGTGCGAAGCCTAACTAGTATAAATATATGTATATGATTTTCTAGACTAACAATTTTTGTGAATTTATTACTTTTATTTGACTTTACAACATTTAAACTTATTTCATCATATGTATTGTGTATAACCTTAACGGCAAGATAGTTTAATCAAATCGGATAACTGCTCAACAGTAGCCTACTAAATTAAAACATCGCTTAAAAGTAATCAATAACATAACCCCCAGCAGGATGTTTTGGTTTCACATCTATGGTAAGCGAGGAGTCGCATTTCCTCAAAGAGCAATACGCACTGGTCAAATGTTTTGGACTTTATGCTCGCTTCAGTTGTATTTCAGCATCTAATTTAAACCACAATGAGTCACAAAGTGCCATGTCAGCAATGTTTAGGGATGACTTCGATTTCCTAGTAGAACTATGGATACATCATTTTTCTTTAGATGTTTTTCTTGAACATTATATTATTTATCAATAGGTGTTTTACAATTTTATCTTTCAATTCGGAAATTACAGTCGTCACTTAACAGTCTTCCCTTTTGAAAGCTATCGCCGTCTTCAGAAAATATTTATTTTGATGTATATATATATACACATGTACATATTAAACCAATAAATTATATATACATTGATTTAATTTATTTTTGAAAAGTGCATCAAATTTTTTTTTTCCTATGTTGTACGTGCTGGCGCAGGTGTAGGAGTAACAGGTGACAGTAAATCCGTAACTTCATTATTCAAGTCAAATAAGTCCTTAAACATATGCTTCGTTTTCTTGGTTGTTTTTCAAATGGTTAGTTGTGATAACTTTTCAAGTTCACTGTTATCACTTGCAATATGGCATGAACTTAGTTTCAAATCATACTTTACTAAACTTACTTGTTTTTTTACACATAACACGAGTCTTTTGCATATTTATTTGTTACGTGATCTAAATTTTATGTATTTCTCAATTTGCTCTATAAATTCTCGGATTCCTCTGAGTGTGGGTAATTATTTCTGCCAGGCTTTTATTGTGTTTTTTCATACATGTAATCCCGTAGTTTAAAGACCATCAAACGCTCTTTTCATAGAGTTATTATTACAGTAGATGGCGAATACCATGTAGATGGGTTTGTGATTATCTCTTTTATTTCTTAGTGGCATGTAATTGATGTTGCTTAGTGGGCCAAAGATTATCAATAATTTTGTCCATTTCTTTTTTGCTGCACCTACTGGCACCTTTGCCATTAATTTCCTGGGTAATCTTATCAAGGTCGTCTCTATTTGGCGGAACCTTGCTTGAGTTTTAACAAGTTGATTTCTTTTGTGCTTGAGAAATAAAAAAATCAATGGTCTTTCTTATGCTTCAGCCATTCTATCATCCGCATACGTTACATGGACAGATATAGTACCCGTCTCATCTTGTTGTTTATTTGATCAAAGAATTTCTTTCACTTGATATTTATTTAAAGAATTTTGAAGAATATTATTGGAATCGTACGGTTTTTCAATTATCACATGCAATGTACTTATAGTGGTGCAATGTCTTGCAATGTACCTATAGTGGTTTTGGCCTCTAATGGTTCAGAGTAGACGGCCTCATAAATAGTATACGGCATCTTGCAGGCTTGTTTTATACCTGTTCTGTACCATATTGCTGCAGTGATTTTTTAACTAGTTGGCAAGTATAAGGACCCTCAATAATTAAATTTAAACGACGGTCATCTGTAAGTGCGGATGAGGTGTGCGTTGATTTAGGTTATTGATTGTATATTGTATATGTATTATATATTGGTTAAAAACCGTGTGTAAGTTTTGTAAGACTTATACATGCTATCAGTAAAAAAAAAATTTATATGATGTAAATGGATAACAAATATGCTCCAAATTTCGTGCATTAGAATACAGTTGTAACCAAAATTTACGAGAATTTACTTAAGTATGTGCTTCACGCGAACTTTACGATCAACTTTATTCTAAGTTATCACTCATTTTTATATACGCAAAAAAACACAAAAATTAATTTCATAATTGTTTACATAATCTATTTTTTACTTCATTAGAAATGTAAATATAGACATAAATACTATAATATAATAAAATACTTCGTGTATGGTTGATATATGAAATTCAAGTAGATGTATGGATTTTCATACATTTTAAAACATATGTATTAATATCTTCTATATAAATGGAATTTTCTGAGTCAATTTTTAAAAATAAAATCTTAAAATAAAGGTAATGTCTTTCCATTGTTGGTGCTGCTAGTAATGTTCAGTAGATTTGTGATCAATAAGTCTCCTTTTGTTAATTTGATCTCGCATACAGATTGGGTGGATAATAGTGGTTTGTATTGCAGATTTTATCTACCGCTATCTCCTGCAAGTAATGCGTATCGTTGATAAGTTTCAAATCCAACCAGCTGCTGTCAAAAAGGATAAATCATTTTCAAATTATTTTTGTGAGGTGCCTTTTATTCTGTAGGTTCAGCGTATTTGGTACTATATTTGGGTTCATCATTCTGCAATGCTAGAATAGGAGTTTCGGGGTTCATATATTTAATATATTTTTGAGGTTGTCGTTTCCGTCTATCTTTAACCGCATAGCTATATTTAAGGGTTTAAAACTGAGAAAAATGATTCAAAAATCCTCTTTCTCTTTTCTTTTTATTTGCATATACTGGTAAAAGACAAATAAGTCTGTTCCTACTATGGGCACATTTGCAACCCTGGTGCACCCTCAGTAGGAGAAATAGGATTCACCACTTATGTGGATCCGACCAGAGCGGTCCCAACGGTCTCTCGGACGTTGCTTTGTCAACACTAACGGGTTTTGGGATCGCCCTGGAGACATACACAATTGAGAAGAAAATTACTATTTTGGATCTATATTTGGGACTTTTTTTTTATTATCGTTTAATAGTGATGGCCAAGAAATATTCTTTAACTGTATAATACTTGATTTTACTTTGAATGAAAGTAGTTCTAATTCATTAATTTTTTTTGTTTTTTAAACAGCACATCAGATTGACTGACAAATAAATTATTGGTATAAGACACAGTAATGATTTATTGTGTAGAATCATAAGAATCTAAATCTGCGTGCGTTTCATGGATGATTTATTTACTTTCTAATCGTTCGACTATTTCGTGTAATGGGTGACTTAAACCAATTTTTGTGTTTAATATAAATTTCGTGATCGTGTTGAAGTTCAGAATTATACCCGTAATTGCATTACGTTTATTAAAGTATTACTTATAAGTCCATCTCTAATTTTTGTGGTGTGTGTCGTAGAAATGTTGAAATGTATGATTTTCTAACAGGACGACATTGAGGTGTTTTAGTTACTTTTTTTCTCTATTTCCGAAAAAATTTCTCCGAAACTGATGTCATCTGCAATCGTTTTCTTTTAGAAGTAAACTTCGGGCTCGATAAAAGTTCGGTTCTTAACTGATTTAGCAAATTTTTCTGATACTGGTTAGTCAGTTCTGGTTTCGATAGTTCTCTTTTCAAAATAACTTATCACTCTATCGATAATCATGATTATTATGAATTTATTTATCATGATTTCGAAGATGATTCGAATTAGCATAAACACAATGTTTATTATTTCTTTTAAAGTGTAATCGTATATCATCATTATTTGGATCACTGTGTCAGGTATTCTTACTTCTTTGGTTATCCACAAATCTTCATGAAGGCTTGATTTTTCAATTTTGTTCGTAGCAGCATGAAAATATCATAGTCCCTTAATGGTTTATGTTGTTTAGATAAATTAAGATCAACAGTCACCTGATAAGTATATTCCACTCTCGTTATTATTTTCTGCTTACTAGTCAAAGTTATTTAACGAGTTGTTCTATTGCCTTCATCAGTCATTCTCCATAGCGCTATCTATTTAAATGCTGTCGACGATTTATTTTATTGGGACATATAATATTTATCTGTTCTTTCATACACGTTAAAAATAACCATGCGTTATCTGTTGACTGGTTGATCCATTGATTCTTCGTTTTTAATTTACACAATACATGACAATAGCTTAGTACTTTAGCTGCAGGTTTTGTAAGCATGAGGATCTCATATTCTCTACTAGAATAGGGGTTTTTTAAGGGTTCTATAGCAGAAGTATAGCATTATTATACCTAGTTTTTTTACACTGTTCATAAGTGAAATCTTTTAATTGTAAATGTGGGTCATGATCTGTGGTTACTGCTAGATACGGATATAACGGCTTCACGTAAGCCATTCCATTTCGTGTTGGTTGCGATCTTATTATTGCGTTAAATCTGCATAAATTGTAAGGGGTACTGTCCACAAGCAGTAAATATAAAATTTCAGCGCTGTTTAGTGCGTCTAAAGTACGACACAATAATAGCAAATGAAGTGAAATAACTCTGATCCCAACGAGCTCCCGTAGTAGAGCACGCTGGTGTCAACCTTGAGGTCTCAGTGGCGTAAGCAGGAAATGGTAGCTGAAACAATAAATACACTTATTTTTCATATAAGCACAAAAGAGAGATTTATTACTCTTTTCCTAATTTGTGAATATAAGTAAAAACTAGTAATTCAAATTGAAAGGGATCGGCGCAATTTGGTCGAGCGTAGTTTGCGCGAAGCTTGCCTGTGAGAGACTACTGGAATTAAATTTTTATGCCGTTTCTCGCTCGCTGCTATCCGTGCCATTTGACTTACGGATGTGACGATCGACCGTTTGAACCTACTAACTAATCAGGTAATTAAAGGCTCGTCAAAATAGACGTGTGGTACGTGATATATTATCAACAGATTTATCAATACGTCTTAAACAAGTTCAACCGCAGAAAAGCACTTACAGCGTCTATTTTTAGCAAATGTCGCGTTCTAGCTAAGTATGAAAATAAAAAAAATCAATTTTAAGGTAAACATTTTGTTAACGTATTTGCGTTTTGACACTAGTTTTTGCACGAGCAAAAAATCTCAGCAAGAGGCTAAGCTAATCAGATTACAATAGAATATACTGGGAATTTTCAAAATCAACTATATTATTTATGTATGTCTCATCTTTAGCGGCGTCGAGAGATAAGTTGCCCGCCGTGATTTCCTAATTAGTGCCTGTTAGTCATTGTGGATTGTCGACAGGCAGTACTACCGATTGCGATACAAGACGTTTATAAGTAAAATAAGCTGTACATACCAGTGCAACTTGACATAAGCCATATTTCCGGGGCAGACCTGCTCGACTCTAGCAAGCAACCACTTCGTCACTCATTGAAGCTCATTGCGTACAATAACCATGGTTCCGATTTATATGTTTGGTTGTGGTTAAGATCATTTCGTGAGCTGCTGAAGTTGGATCAAATACTATTGGCTCCACCTCTGCCAATTATGGTCTCGCAATTGTTCAACGAGTTTCCATCTGGAATTTATTGAAGGATTTGGGGTAAGGTCCAACGGTTTTTTTGGTGGTTATGTAATAGCCGCTCCAATGAAACAATTCCCTGGTGTAAGGGCAAGACCCTCTTCCTTATTATTGCTCAATAACTGATAGGCCTTACAGTCAGACAGGTCTCTATTCGACAGGTTTAAGTTGTCATTTCCTCAAAGATGAGTATCGTCTCGACAATAACTCATTTAGGATGGGCTTTGCAATATTTGACGATAGCTTCCCATAAACCTCCGAAGTCTAGAGCTTTAGGTCGTATGAGTGACCATTGAACTCCCTTTTCCGTTACCGCGGGAGCAACTTCCTGACCAAATGAAGAAGTATGTAAATAAACTTTTCCTACTTCGGGCGTTTTTGAGAGGCTGGTGCGCCCTCGGTAGGAAAAATAGCATTCTCCACTCATGTGCATCCGACCAGAGCGGTCCTTACAGTCCCTCGGGCGTTGCTTCGCAAGCGCCCTCGGACCCAGGGACCGCCCTGGAGATGCACATTTGTGAAGAAAACTACCAATAAGGATCCGGGGCCAGGCCCCGTACCCTTATAGTTCCGAGCTAAGGCCCCGTACCTCCCTTAGTTCCAAGCACAGGCTGCCAGATTAGAGCCCTCACAGCTTCGAGGCCAGGCCTGTACCCCCCTAGTTCCGAGGCTAGTCCCCGTAATCGTACGGGTCCGAGCACAGGCTGTGACCGTAGCGCCCAAGGGTGTTGGATTACAACATTGTGCTTATCCTCGCTGTGTGCTCGTCCTGCTAGTCGGCCCGTGGACTAGAAAGAGCGAGAGAGAGCAAGAGAAAGAGAGAGTTAATATCAGGAGGGGATGTATGCGGTTAGGAAACGTGTAGTGCAACTCGCATCGACTCCGATTTAGTGTACTGCTCGAGACAAACGCACTCTTCTTTGCTCTGCTGCATGGCCTTTCTTCATGACAGCTAGAGAGCGAATGATGTTAGCAGAGCCTTCCATCAGGCTTCATAGCTTTACCCCACCGCCACCACCACCACTCATAGTACTGTAAAATACATGTACAATGTGTATACATATATATAGACGATATAGACGACTTATGCATATAGATATAATTTTGCACGTTAGAGACAGCATAATTACTTAGGCCTGCTCTTCTTTGCTCTGCTCACCTTTCTTAAGACATGATGGAACTGTCTGAAATTTTGTGTATACGTAGCTTATGATGAAGGAAGTCAATTCCTAAAATTTTAGAGCTTAAGTCACATTACACTAGTGTCACGGTCACAAAATTTGAATTTTTGCCTTTACCAACAATTCATAAATTTTGTAGGCAAATGGACGCGTATAATAAAATTTCGAAAAAATAATAAATTTGTAGCATTTTTTCCGTAGGTTACGATAAAAATATTTTTAAATTGGTTTGGTTAGGTTTTAAGCATTTTTTAGTGTTTTTAAATATTATAATTGAAATTTAGGGAAGTATGACTTTTTTGATATTTTTTTTTACCTTTTATTTTTAAGCT
>JAPYYV010010789.1:0-14103 GCA_030522625.1 Copidosoma aretas | reverse complement strand
GGTCCCTATGTATATACCTGTACTCACTATACATAAGATAGAGTACATGAGAGGAAATGAGAACCCTCGGCGTCTTCCTTCTCTCTCTTGCTCATAGTCTCCAGAAAAAGTTACTGAAGAAATTGACGGCCACATGCTGGTATCTGACCGTAACTTTCGACCGAGGGAATCCTCTTCACCCAACACTGCTTTTGTTGCCTCTGCGCATGCGGAATACCTTTTTGATGGCTGGCACTTTAAGACGGATTTCCTCTAAGACTTCATCCTCGGAGTAGACTTCGTTGACGCCATGGATGACTATTATGTCTTCTTTCAGCTAATGCGTTTTGTATTGGACGTTTGCCTTGTCCAGGTGTTTCGTGACTATGCGGAAACCGTCGAGCGTTTCCATGTGAATTTTTACTCTGTTCGAGACGTTGATTGCCTTTCGGACGGGGACACCGTTGTGGGCGAGAGCTTCCCTGGTTTTGGACCAGTGCATCATCTCGCGGACGATGATCGGAGAAGGAGGCATTTCAGTCCACTGCTCTTCAGTCCATGAAGTGCCTACAGAGCAGGCAGTTTACTCATAGCGTCCAGGCGGCCAGAGCATCAAGTGTACAGTGTGAATGATTCTGCCCGCTCACTGCGGACTTTTTCCATATGCACCTATGCGTTTGGCCCATACTTTTTCTCTCCGTGTACGAGCGCTCAAGCGGAACTGAACTCAAAACAAAGCATATTGCAGAAATGTCACTAGATTTATTAAAGGTAACGTGGATGGTAATGTGATACTTACTATGTTTGTACGTGGTTATGTAAAATCCACTAAGATTTTTTACACGATTATCACTTTATACGCACACTGAACACACTACAGCACAAGTATAATTTTGCTACTTGCGTTCAATTTGTACTTGGCGCTTTGCAAATATAGATTTATTGAAGGTATGAAGGACTACATACCTCACTTTCTTGCAGATATGGAATTCCATACCTCATAACTTTGTAAAAACCATTACTTGTTCAATGCAAGACATTTATGTTAGTCAAGGAAAAAATGTTTGAATGTATGCTTGCAGCGATTTAAAGACGCTGCTGAGTTATACAAAATCATCGTGAAACTTAAGTAATGTGATTTTTCAAATATTTTCAAGATTAATTATAAGAATTTTCAATAGTGATGATACAATTAAACGTATTTTGAATATAAAGTTTGAGCCAATACTGTAAACGCATTCTTTCGTTGCTGATCTTTTTTTGATAAAATCATTCAACAGAATATCAATATCCAAGAAAGATATTACATCATCTGTAACGGTATGGCCGTTGTAGGCTCACCGAGTCAACGCGGATCCGAAGAGGCCAAGGGGAGTGGAGACGAAGAGGAAAGAAAGCAGGGGGGGAGGCAAGTCAGTCGAACTTGGGCCCTGCGTAGAGCAAGAGATCGGGCGAGAGGAATTTTTAAGGAGTTTAGGGACCCACGACGCGATGCATGGTGCGAGAAGAAGAACGGATAGTTTTCTCCCGAGGATAGCTCCGTACCCAAAGTGATTCTAAGCCAGTGGTTTGTCGAGTTGTACCAGCGTGTGAAGAAAATCGACAGGGACACCTGTCACAACCACGGAGAACACGGTGAAGGGCTCCGACCAGAAATCCCAAGTAGGCGCACGAGTTCCCGGAGAGGCCCGGAACGTACACCGGGAGCAATAGCACCGAGCCAGAGAGGGGATTCTTGTAGTGCTCCGAAGCGAGCGACGAGAGGAACGTCTGCTGGAGGTAGTGCGTGACGCCAAGCAAATTCACCGTAAGTAACTTGGTTCACTGTAAGCACGGTAGCGACCCTGCCGTAGATTTGTGCATGTTTGCTCGCGTTTGTCTACTCGCGACGGGAACAGCGTTATATTTTTGATCCAAACGCATTCGTACGTCTACACTCACACATACACACACATGCTCTTGTTTGTACTATTTTAGTCTCGATTTAATAAATTAAGTTATTAATTTAATAGTGTCACGAGTTATTGTCTTCCGCGTGTCTAAGTGTGCGTGGCGTCCTAGCTTCCCGCCCCATACCTATAGATAGGGTTCCGGTGAGAGCCTATATTGCTGTGACGCACGTCTGGGAAACCCGCGCCTTGAGAGCCGAGACCGCGGTGCACTGGGTGCCTGCGTTAGCTGCAGGTAGGAGAAGCAGGTCCGCAGTGGCCTGCGTTGTTTACGAGGCGTATCACCGAGGGTCTTCGGGCATCACAGGCCCGATCGAGGATCGTAGTGGCAGGGTGACGGTGTATGTCCTGTTCCTTCATTTTCCCCGTATCCCAGCGTATACACCCCGTAACCGTGGCGTCCGAGAAAATCACGCATGGGAGCTTAGCCTAACGTAGGTCGGGCGATACGCGGGCAGACAGCGTGTAGGTTGCGCCCGTAAACAAAACGTGCATTGTTATTTTGCTGGTTTTCGAGTCTCTGTCGACTTTCCAGACTAGAAAACTCTTGTAAACGAGTACGAGAGAGAGGAGAAATAAACTTTTGTGATTAACTGGTTATATACATTCAGCTTAAAAAAATTCTCTCTCGCACATCGTATATGCAGCGGCACGGCTGCTGACGAGTGACTGTGTGTACAGGTACACAAAATACAAGAGTATAAATATATAAATGTACCACACAAACTCACACGAATTATTTGAAGTAGCTGTGGCTCAATAAAATTTTTTTCTTGCTTATGAATAAATTTTACAAATAAATTGAATGAGCAATACGCATTAGTATTGGAACAGAATAGCCGTTGCGTCTTGCTAAAGACCCGGCGCAAAGCTTTCTGCACAGCAGCTTCGAATACCAAGCTAGACTCAAGCATTTCATCATACAGTCACCAGCAGCACATACATTCTGTACATGTTCTGCGTGAGTACGTAATAGTAAATCATGGATAAATTGAAGAAGAAAGAGACAGAAGATTCAAAGCGTTATTGTGTCGAAATATGTAGTCAAATGGAAGGAAAAAATGTCTTCAAATGGCTAGAATTAAGACATTTCGAAGCCAACAAAAAGAATGCTACCAATTGATATAATTGGATATTAGGAAACAACATCAATAAAGACTTCGTCAGCTTGGAAACTGATTTAATAGCAACAATGGCATGTCGCATGCAAAAGAGAAGCAAATTAATTGATGACACATGTTCAAAATATGAAGAATTGGATTTGACTGAGAATGACGACAACGATATTTCAAAACCTTATCTACTAAAGGTACCAATAAATAATGAGGCCATTATACAAAACATTATTTCCAGCTGCACCAGAGAGGAGAATAAAGCAGCGGAAGCAGCTACCAACATGGCCTCAGGCATGTCAAAATCGCCTGGGGTTACAAGGGGCGACGAAACGTTTCTGCCAAAAGAGGTCATAAAAATTATTGTCGATCAAGTCACAATGTTAACAGAAGAAACGAATGAATTGCAGACAAAATCCACATAATTACAAATCGTCGATCTAGAGACGACAGATGATACACACAGAAATGGCATTGGTCGTAACGCAGGACCAGCGTTCCGAGATGAACATGTAACACGAAGGCAAGGAAGAATAAATAATACACAGGAGAGGTTTCAAAGCCAACCAAACACAAGAAACAATTATTTTTAAAATCCATACGACCCGGAAAATGAGATAAAGGAAAATACCCCCAACAAATAATGATTTCAATGCTCGTCAATCAGATTATATATTCCAACGAAACAAAAACCACCTGTTCAGAAGCGCACTTAAATCGAGTGTTCCCCGGCCGCTTTCATCAATAAAAATGAGAGGAATGTACCTCATAATACAACTTTTCTTCAGGCCACGCATTCGGATCATCCGACTTCCCCCCTAGGCTCCGTCTGGGGAGGTAGAAGAAACGGTTTCTCTGAGGACGAGTGGAACGTTTCGTCTGCGTGGCGTAACAGAGAAGCGAACTCATGCGATATTGGCCAAATAGTGAGAAGATGGCAAATTAAGTTCTCCGGGGCCAGTCACGAGAGTTTTAAGGCATTTCTCACGAGGATATAGGAATGCAGAATATCGGCTAATCTCACACAGGAGGAAATACTACTTGCGCTGTTGGAATATCTTACAGGTGTCGCGGTTACTTGGTTCCGCAACGAGAGGGATCACTGGCTGAGTTATGAGGATTCTATGACTGAAGGAAGGCTTTGGTTCGGAGCTGGTGACAAACTCCAGTACCGACTAGCTTCCGATGCCCAATTAAGGACTCAGTACACGGGAAAGCCTTTCAGAGACTACTTGGCGCAGATAAAGTCCATCGTTAGGAGGATCAAACCCCCATGGCCGGAACAAAAACGAATCGACCTGTATTATCGAAATATGAGGCCGGAACTTCAAGCGATGGTGAAACAAAGAGAACTCCGACATATGAGGGACCTCCTACAAAGGGCTATGGAAGCCAAACGCGTAATACAGCTTCCCGCCAGCTTTCGGAACTGCCCCCACCGGAAAGTTTTCTCTTTCCGGAGACGGCCATCAAGCCTGCCAAAGGCCTCAAAGAATCGAAAAAACAACCTAAGGTGGCCGGGTGGAATTATAATAAATCCAACGATAATCTCACTCAACTACTTACTCAGATCGTCAAGGGACAACAGGAGCTGTGCGAAGCCATTGTAGAGAGCTACAAGACCTGGCCTTGGCTTCCAGACTCAACTCCCGCAATAGCGGGCTTCGATCTGAACGAGACGGAGATGAAGTTGTGGCGGGAGTTGGTTAAGCGTCAGAAGGACACTCCGTGCGTCGAGCGAGATATATGTCAACTACTGATAAACATGATTTATGGAGATCGTCAGGACTTTAATCCGTTACATAAGAAAGCGCATCCTGCGGATCGCCGAAGCTCACGTAATGACGACCGTAAAACGTCCTATACACCGAAAAAGGGAATAGGACGCCGCTCGTCAGCCTCGTCTGACGAGGGACGACAATGTGGGTCTCCATTCAAGTACTCATCGAGGAACGACTCCGACAAATGAGAAGGATCGCTGAAGTCCTCACAGAAACAGTGCTATGTTTGCGCCGAGGCAGGACACCTCGCAAATCGATGTCCCCGGAAGAAGGGAAACGGGCCGAAGCAGGCGTAAACGGGGGTGTTGCGTCGCCTCTTAAGGGAACGCCCTCACACGCATATTTAATCTCGGAAACAGATGCTGCGAAAGGAGAGGAAGTTTAGGATACCCACCGGTGGTGATTCTCACTCGAAGTTCAGGGCTTCAAACTTTGGGCGCTGTATGATCCCGGCTTATTCCACACAGTAATACGAACGGTTGGTCTACAAATTGCGAGTGCCTGCGGACGTCACGATGGCCGATGGGCGACCCTCAAAAACCTGAGGTTTCGTCACTTTACCGTTCGAGCTGAAAGGGGTGAAAAGGGATCTCGAAGTAGCCATTTTATCTGAATTAGATGCTGATTGCTACGTCGGTGCCAACTTCATAAATGCCTTCCAAACGATACACGACCCTGGGGAACGAGCATTGATCCTTAAGAATGACGTGTCATGACAATATTATAATACCAGTAGAGGGGGCGGGCCTATCGATAACCGGAAGAGTTAAACTCTCGGCTATTCGACTGTCGAAGATTTCGACACCCCAAGAAAAGAAATTACGAAAATTATTGAAACGATACATCAAACCGGCGGCTCCCTTGGGTTGTACCACTTGGGCGGAGCATGAAATTAAAGTCATAACTAAGCGACCCATCCAGCAAAAGTATTACGCAGTTTCTGATGGACTTCAAGGAGAGATTCACGCGCAAGTCAATAAGATGTTAGAATCCGGCGGGGTGGAACCCTCCGATAGCGGGTGGGCCAGCCCGATAGTTATGATACGCAAGAAGAATGATACCTACCGTTTCTGCGTAGACTATTGCAAAGTGAGTTCAGTCACGATACCGGACGCGTACCCCCTCCTTTACATGGATTCTATTTTGAGCAAGTTGAGAAGAGCCCGTTTCATTTCGTCATTAGATCTTAGTAGCGCGTATCATCATCGGGTGGTGCCAAACCGGTGACGGCGCGGGCGTTCACAGTACCCAGAAAGGGGTGTTATCAATTTTGTCGATTGCCGTTTGGATTGAGCAACGTGCCTGCCACGTTCCAAAGGCTAATAGATAGGGTGATCGGGCCGGAGCTCGAGCCCTATGCATATGCGTACTTAGATAATAACATCATTGTCACGGAGATATTTAAAGAATACATAAAATGGCTAGAACATGTGTTTAAACTGATTTAAGAGGCGGGGCTTACGCTGAATCGAGACAAGAGCAACTTCGTAAGAGCAAGGTCAAATATCTCGGTATTCTGATAAACCGGGATAGACTTCGACCCGATCCGGCGAAGATTGAGCCTATTTAGAGTTATCCGGCTCCGAAAAACCTTAAGCAACTGCGGTGCTTTCTGGGTATGGCTTGCTGGTATAATAAGTTCCTACCTGATTACTCATCTATCGTGGAACCCATTATTCGACTGTTGAGGAAAGATCAGCCGTTTGCATAGGAGAGGGAACAACAGATTTCCTTCGAATAAACCAAGGCTCTGCTGGCATCCACCATGGTGTTACAACGGCCCGACTGCAATAATCCGTTCGTCGTACAAACCGACGCGAGCGATACGGGACTTGGAGCTGTACTGTTGCAGGTCGTCGATAGCGAAAAGAAGGTTCTGGAATTCGCCAGTCGCTCGATGAACCCAGCGGAACGTAATTATAGAGTTACATAGCGGGAGTGCATGGCTGTTCTGTGGGCCACGTGTAAGTTTCGTCCGTACATCGAAGGATGCCGCTATAAAGTAATTACGAATCATAGCAGCCTCAGATGGTTGCAAACTATCACTGGCCGACTGTCACGTTGGGCCATGGAACTCCAGAGTCATGATTTCGAAGTGGAGCATCGGAAAGGGGCGCAGAAGTATGTTCCCGACGCCCTCTCTTGAATGTACGAGGACACAGGGTCCGCAAACGTGGCTGCTGTCCAATGGAAATCAACGATTGAGGACCCCTGGTATCAGGACTGGTTGGATAAAGTTAGGGACCGCTCGAACGATCATCAGCAATAAAAGATCATAAGAGGATATCTATACGAATACCGTCCCGATCCCTCGATCGATGATACCCTCGGCGATCAGGAAGCCTGGAAATTGGTCGTTCCAAAAGGTCAGTGGGAACTGGTTTTTCGTGATTGTCACGATAACGCGACGTCCAGACATTTGGGTCGTAAGAAGACCTTCGCGCGGGTTTCTCGCTTATATTATTGGCCAGGGTATTATCAGGAAGTATCTCAGTACGTCCGCCAGTATCTAATCTGCCAACAAACTAAGGTCGAACAGAAGTTACCAGAGGTATTGATGGGTGAGCGACACATCACCGCCCCATGACAAGTGATAGCCGCAGATATGATGGGACCACTCCCCAGAAGCAAACACGGGAGTTAGTATATCCTTGTGATAGAAGATCTATTTACCAGGTGGGCAGAGATATTACCATTACGCCGAGCCAACGGGCAGTCGGTCATCAGCGCACTGGAAGAACGCGTAGTCCGCCGACATGGAACGCCCGAGGTCCTACTGACAGATAATGGAACGGAGTTCCGAAATCGAGAAGTAGGAGAGTTTTTAAAGGCACTGGGCATGAAGCATACGGGTACAGCTCCCTACCACGTGCAAGCTGATCCGGTCGAACGTCTCAATCGTACGATCAAAATCATGATGAGGGCGTACGTCAAGACAAATCATCGGAATTGGGACAAGAAGCTGCAGGAACATGCCTTCGCGTATAATACCGAGAAACACGCGTCCACCGGTTTCTCCCTAGCCATGCTTAACCACGGACGAAAACTGTCAACCCCCAACATTCTGAGGCTCTAAATCGATCAGGCCGCCCAACGCCGCCTCGAAGAGGAGGCTTTAGAGGAGCGGCATGGTCAGATGAAACGTTTATCCCAGATACAGGAAAAAGCCGCCACCAACATGGAACGGGCGCAGAAATGTGCCGCTCGGCATTACAACGCAAATCGACGTGACGTCTCTCATGCCGTTGGAGACAGGGTGTGGCGACGAAATCACGTGTTGTCATCGGCGGCACAAGGTATTGCGGCAAAGTATGTGCCTCGGTTCATAGGACCCTTTGTGGTTTTCAAAAACCTAGAGACCAACACGTATAAAGTCGAGGATGAGGAACGTGTACAGTTGGGACCGATAGCCGTGTGCCATTTTAAACCATACTACGAAGGGCCCGCTAATCAGTCGGATGAGCCGTCGAACGATGACGAAGAGGAAGAATAAGCGGCTAATCTACCCTTACCCCTGTTGGACGAGAGCAGCCCGGCGATGCGCGACCCGCCCAAGGCATTCGAGCAGAATGCGAGCGGGGCGCCCGAGCCATGGAAGCGCAAACAAGGACGTCCACGGAAAACGTCCGAAACCACGAGGCCTTGGTGAAAAAGTGGAGGAGGCCTGCAGCCGACTTCTGAACTCCCCATTATCGGAGCCTGACAAGGAACTCGTCATGGTATTCCTCCGTGGCTGGGAACAATTGGAGGACCTACATGATCCTCTGCCACTGCCAACAGTGATCATCGAAGAGCTAGATAAATCCACATCGGCGGAGGTTGCCAACGTACCGATGGCCTCCGTCAAGAAATCCATAGACCCAGAAGGAGAACACCTTCCGGGTACCCCAGCCCCGAGGATCCAGGGCATACCACCTCCATTACCCAAGGCCGTAACCGCCGAACAACCTGGGACCCCCGCCAAGAGTGATGATTAAGATGCCGTCACGGTCGAGCTGAGTGCGGCACGACAGGACGTGGTGAATAGTAGATGCCGAGATAAAGCCGTATTTAGGAGGGTGGACGCATACGTGGCTACCCATGACCCTGACGAACGGACTCGAGGCGTGAAAGAACTGGTCCAGGATGTTCAGCAGAGCTTTAAGGTGTACGCCGCTACCTGGCAGGACGTCTGGGATTAGCGTGCGGAGGAGCGGCGTAAACAAGCTGAGGATCAGCGGCTCCGGGAGAAGGAGTTCCGACGCAGAGAGAATGAGATGCGTCAACAACAAGAAGTGTGGCGACAAGCACGTAAACTACAAGCCGAGGCGAATTGCATGCTCCAGGAAGCCAGTGACACTCATCGCGAGGCTAATCTGGACCCCAGATCCACGTACCAGTGCGCGCGACCACATTGCTGCTGGTAGTGCAGGTGAGCCGGAGTAAAGAAGGTAAAGAAATGCCCTCACCACGAAGAACACCATCTGTGGCGTCGACTCGATTTTGGTGGCTGGGCACGAGTAGCGGACGTGCGGGGAGATAATTGAGTGATTTTTTTTTATTTTTATAATCTTTATTTTTATCCTCCCCTCTCGTAATTTGTCTTTTATCAGTTTCTTGTATTATTTGTTATAGTACGAGATAATAAACGAATTTCTGTGTCTAAATCCGTCAGTTTCCTTTTTAAATCCTTACTACAAACGCCCCCAACTTTCAGGCGAGCGCAGAAGTTTTAGAGTTACGAAACGAGTACGCAACAACTAGTCGGGGGGTGTAACGGTACGGCCGTTGTACGCTTGCCGAGTCGACGCGGGCCCGGTGAGGCCAAGGGTAGTGGAGACAAAGAGGAAAAGAAGCAGGGGGGAGAGGCAAGTCAGTCGAACTTGGGCCCTGCGTAGAGCAAGAGATCACGGAGAAAAAGTGAGCGGATTTTTTGAGGAGCTTAGGGACCCGGGACGCTGTGCACAGTGCGAGGAGACGAACGGCAAGTTTTCTCTCGAGAATAGCTCCGAACCCAAAGTGGTGCTAAGCCAGTGGTGCGCCGAGTTGTAGCGGCGTGTAAAGAAAATCGACAGGGACGCCTGTCACGGCCGTAGAGAACATGGTGAACGGCTCCAAGCGGAAATCCCAAGTAGACACACGAGTTCCCGGAGAGGCCCGGAACGTACACCGGGAGCAATAGACCTGAGCCAGAGCGGGGATTCTCGGAGTGGTCTGAAACGAGCGACCAGAGGAACGTCTGCTGGAGGTGGTGCGTAACGCCAAGCAAGTTCAACGTGAGTAACTAGGGTTACTGTAGGCAGGGTAGCGACTCTGCCGTAGATGCGTGCGTGTTAGCTCGCATTGGTCTGCTCGCGACGGGAAAAGCGTTATATTTTTGATCCGAACGTGTTTGTACGTCTACACTCACACATACACACACCAGCTCTTGTTTGTACCATTTTAGTCTCGATTCAATAAGTCCAGTTATTAGTTTAATAGTATCATGAGTTACTGTCTTTTGTGTGTCTGAGTAGGCGTAGCGTCTTGCCCGCCCGCCCCATACCTATAGATAGTGCTCCGGTGAGAGCCTATATTGCTGCGACGCGCGTCTGGAAAACGCGCGCCTTAAGAGCCGAGACCGCGGTGCACTGGGTGCCCGCGTTAGCTGCAAGTAGGAGAAGCAGCTCCACAGTGGCCTGCGTTGTTTACGAGGCGTATCACCGAGGGTTTCCGGGTATCACAGGCCCGATCAAGGATCGTAGTGTCACGGCGACGGTGTTCGTCCTGTTCCTTTATTTTCCCCCTTTCCCTGCGTATACACCCCGTAACACATCATGGATATTTAAAATGCCTTTTGGGCTTTGCGCCCTAGGTACG
The DNA here is from genome assembly GCA_030522625.1 of Copidosoma aretas. NCBI lineage: Eukaryota > Metazoa > Arthropoda > Insecta > Hymenoptera > Encyrtidae > Copidosoma > Copidosoma aretas. The sequence goes on along the minus strand of JAPYYV010010789.1, from coordinate 3,444 downwards.
AAATATTCTATTATGCAATTGATTGCTTGTAACTTTTTTTTTGTGCTATGGGATGTCTAAAATAACTACAAACTGTTCACCCTGGCTCTATTGTCATTTTTAGAAAATCTATAATAAATAACATTATCGTTCGTAAATACTTTAAAATTGTTGCCAATTTATAGGCACAATGCTTCCTGATACACATTTCTCAACAATTTTGCATCCTCGTAGAGGAAACTTTGTATTCGTGAAAAAATTTTTTTTTTGAAAATACGTTAGAAATGTCTTGTATAGTGTCTATAGTGAAAATATACTATTTTAAGAAAAGTCTGTCAATTTGTGTGTGTGTGTGTGTGTGTGTGTGTGTGTGTGTGTGTGTGCGCGCGCGCGCATCTGTATGTGTAATCGGTCATATCTCAGGAACCCAACGGTAGATTTCAATGACTCTGTGCTTAACATATTTGTTTACTTATTGTTATGGCAATTTGGAAAAAAAATTCAAGTTTTATACCTCATTAAGGTTTTTATAACGATTTTTATGGTCAAAAAACAGATTTTCCACTTCTTTGAGGGTGAAAAAAATTGAATTTTCATTTTTGATCAGTAACATCAGATAAAACATCAGTATAGCTCTATTTTATATTTTTAATCATTTTGAGAAAATTATTTTGTTTTTTGTTTATTAAAGAAAAACTAAGATTGTTGTGAAAAATGACTCATATTTTAGAAACCTTTTAAGTGATTTCCATGATTCAAGGATTAAAATATTTGCTTTTATACTCTTGTATTAGTTACGAAAAATAATATACGTTTCATACCTTATTAAGGTTGTTAAAACGATTATCTGGGCCGAGAAAGCGGTTTCATGCTACTTTCGGGGTTAAATAATTTAAAATCGATTGCTTTAATAGTCGTATCTTATAGAGCACTAAGAAGTTTCGTTTTGAATTAAAAATTTGTTCACGTTATGTAATTTTTTCTTATTAAAGAAAATCTAAAAAAAAATTTCTTGAATCAGTCATATCTTAGAAACCCTCCAAATGATTTTGATGATCTAGTTCTCAGAATGTTTCTCTTTTTCTATCCTTACATAGGTTCACAAAAAGATTTGACGTTTTATACCCTATTAAGGTTCTTACAATGATTTTTAATGCTAAAAAAACGGTTTTTTCTGTTTTGGAGTATAAAGATTTAATTTTGATTTCATCAATAATGACATTCTATAGATATTTTAATAGATTTTTATAATTCAATAATATTTTAACTGCAAGATAGTTGTATGACGCATATCGATTTTAATAATAAGATCCAGTTATTTGTTCAATTTTTTTCAATTTTAAAAAATTTTTAAAATATTTTTTGAATCATCCGGTAAAAATAATAATATTATTTTTGAAATAATTCCATATCATAGAGCATGAAAATAGCATCTGTTTACATTTTAAATCATTCTAATATTTTTTATTTTAACTTTTAGCTAAATAATGACAGAAGAATGTTGTTGAGGAAGCTTTGTGCTAATTTATTGGCAGCGGGTTTTTCCCACCTCAGGCACTTTTGCAACCCTCGGGAGGAAAAAAGGAAAAATATGATTTGCCACTCATGTGCATCCGACCAGGATGGTCCCAACGATCAATCTGGCGTTGCTTCGCTAGCGCCCTGAAGAGATGCACATTTGTAACGAGAACTACTTTTTTTTTAATAATACTATGATTTTACATATACTTTATAGTATTTTTTTATGTTTTAACTTTTTTATGGAGAAAGCTGTATAGGTGATGGTCAAACAGTTGACTACTTTAAGGAAAAGAAAGTTTTCTAATTCAGTCACAAAAATGTATACTTAGTTGTACTACTGTTTTATTGGCGATAATTGGCATAGCCTAAAAGAAAGAATTTTCATTTGAAACCAAATAAAATAGTTTGTACTTCTACGACACGACTTACTGCAATATAACTTACGTAGGGACTAAAAAAATGAATGCCTTTAATGAAATAGTATAAAGTAATTAAAAAGGTTCCTCAGATAGAATTGACTATATAGGAAATACCTATTTTCGAGGATAAAAAAATTGTCATAACATTTTTAGTAAGGGACGCTGCTATTTTTTTCTAAAAAAGACGCCAGAATAATACATACTTCTACCAATGATTTTTAAATTCCATCTAAGACTTTCTAAAATACAAGAGATTATATATATAAAAAAAAAGTATTATTTCGTTGATAACAAAATAATGACATAAATTATAGGTATAATTTGTATTTTAAAATAAAGTTTTTTTACACTCTATAAAATATAATTATTTCAAAACTTAAGTTAAGAATATTATACCAAATTATTCATGGAAAACTGGTTTTCTAACATCAAAAAATTATTATAGCAACCTTAATAATTATATAACTATAATCTATTTTTGGAAGCTGCAACAATCATGATGATGAAAAATTTAATAAATATAGTATTATTATATTATTTAATGATAGTTCATTTATATAATTTATTAAGATTTAAATCTATTGAAGAATTCGAAAAATATGAGTGATTACATCGATTTTTTTTTAAGGTGGTTCACGCGCGACTCCCGAGTCAAATCAGCGACTGTAGATTGAATTTTTTTTTTTAAGTTGTCAAAACTAATGAAAATGTCATGAAATATTGTTCATTGAATGAAATAAGGTTTTCATGTCAAATTTCTCATCATATTATTTTGTACAAAATTTTCTAGAAACAATTTTGTGAAAATTCGTTAAACCTTAAATTTCTGCAAACGATGCTCTCCTATGCCTTTAATGCAGAAAATGAAAATGTTCGATTGCATTTTCATATTTATCTTTTGAATTAGTCGGTTATTTGCGTTTTACAAGGTATTGATCTCCTTGAGATTGCACGAGATTCATTGTGTTAGTTTCTTATTTAATTATAACGGGCACAATTTCTGATTTTCCGTAAAGAGCATAGAAAATGTACTGCTTTCCATAAAAAACTCTGTTAAGACAGCATTTTTTAAATGGCTTTTTCTTGAGTTTCATGCAGTCAATTTTACTGAAATTTCAGATAAAAGTATATCGTAATCCAATAAACCATTTTACAAGGTTTCATCTTATTCCGACCATAATCTTTTCACGCATAAACCACCTTGAAAAATATCGTTTTTCGTTGATAAAAAAAGAGAAACATGACATATCAGAATAGTTCAAAGTTAAAAATAAAGTTTTCTCTGTACTCTATAAGATAGTTATTTAAAAATTTAGCTTGGAATCTTAGACCTTAATATTCACAAGAAACTGTTTTTTGTAAATCGGAAGATCGTTTTAAAACCTTAATGGGGTACGAAACTGTATCTTTCTTCACAAGTCACTATATATGTGTGGCGACTCGACCTCCTCGCGCCCAAATCGCACGAACACACCAAGCTTCCCACTTCGCCCGCTAGATGGTTTCGACACCTCTACCCAGATTC
>JAPYYV010010788.1:0-11133 GCA_030522625.1 Copidosoma aretas | reverse complement strand
GTGGACAGTATCGAAGTAATTTACTTCAACAATAAAATGAGAAGCGTTCACTGAATAACTCTTTTAAATAGTGATACATAAAGGAATTCTGAATCGAATAAACGTAAAGAAGTTACGTTAAAACTATTCATGGAAAAATTCGGCATATTTGAGCTAAGTTCTGGATACTGTCGGTAATATATGTAGCTATACTCGGCCGTGTTGGTTATGCATCCACTGGTACCCGCTACCCACGCTGCAGTAGTTTCGCGTATCCCTTCTCTTCAGCTGCACGAGGCCAATACTAAGACTGTGGAGTACATTCATGCCAAACAATCATGGTGTTGATGGAAGAGAAAAAGGTATCCGTGTATATATTTATATTCTAGCTAGAATATCTCGCACTCGAGTACCTTTAGTAATTTTTAAGACGCTTATCTATTTATGTCTCCATCTTAAAGTATGAAAAGTATGAAAACAGTAAGCAGTATTATTGTGCCTGGTCGATACCTAAGCCATACGAAAGTTTAACATGTCAAATCAGCCATTAATTTAGCTGTGCACAAAGTTACATGAATATCTTATGATTACTGTGTAGTATACGACTACCTGGACAACGTCCCTTTCGTCATTTAATAAGATTTTTATTTTGAAAACGAGCAAATACATATGTCAAATACATGAAACTTCGATACAATTAACCATGTGAATAAATTTTTTGGATTCAAAAGTAATAAAAATGAGGGTGATCCTGCGTAAAAATTATTCAGATTTGAGTAATCCTCAGAGGTATAGACGATTGATTCAAATAGCTAAATGGAATGTTTCAAGTCGTGCAAGAAATCTTTTTTTCCGGAAGCTAACGGTCATGCAAGTACAGGACTCAAGTAATAATAAAACTTCTACGGCTGAGGATCTATCAAACGATTTTAGTCTTCAAGATCGTTCAATCAATCATCGCAAAAACTATACAAATAACAATAGCACCATAGAATATTTAGAGATTTTTATGAAAGATCTAGATAAAAGTACAACTAAACAAAAATCAAAGAAATACAAAGGACTTTAAAAATAGCCTAAAAGACATTTATGTGGATTACGATCTGAACCATACACAGATAAGTGCAGTATTGACAATCCTCAAATCGCACAACTGCTCTCACTATTTACCTACAGACAGTTGAACTTTACCCAACACTCCGAGAGAAAAGAAAAAACATTATTTCAGTAAATTGCGGTTCATACAGGCATGCAGGTTTCGTACGACTCTTACAAAAACACCTGCACCTTTTTCAGACGTACCACGAATATCAGAAATAGAGTTAAGTACGGACGGGCTATCTTTGACTAGGAACAGTCCTCATCGATGTTGGCCTATTCAGTATCGAGGGACGAATATTATAGGGTTCCAATCATTGATTTGAGAGATGTACCAAGGATACCAAAAGCTAAGCAACCATGAATTCCTTCGCTTATTTGTAAATAAGGTTAAAGAAACTGAAAAAAATGGAGGAATTGATTTTAATGAAACATTGATTGGATTTAAATTTAAAAGTTTTGCGGGAGATGCCCCCGCAAGGGCTTTTGTTTTAAATAATTTAAGCCATAATTCGTCTTATCCATGCTGAAAGTGTGAAGTCAAAGAATATAGGCACGAAAACAGGGTTCTAGTTTATGTAGCGGTCGATCATAAGAAAAGAAACAACGACACGTACTATGATATTTATGTAAAGCATCAAAAAGGATCAAGAGTTTTAAAGGAACTTGGAATATAACCCATTCGAGATAATGCATTAAGTGTACTTAGGAGTAACTATGAGAATTTTAGACGCCTGTTTTACGAATAAATTCTGCTATGAAGCCAAACTAGATTATGTCTCGCAAAAAGAACTCAGTGATCGTTACGAAAAACTGTCTAATACCTGCCCCAAGGAATTTTCTCGGCGTCCTAATAAAAGCCTTATTTACCCTAGTGTTGGATACCAATAGAAACCAATAAAGAATTTCAGCAGAACCAATAAGAATTTTCTATTGGTTTATTATCGGTATTTGCACCCGTAAAAATGGATTTTTCAAGTGGTTTTTTTTAACCAAGATGGGATCGAACATAAATTGCATCTTTACAGAAACTTTTTTTTAAATTAAAAAAGATTTATGTTTGTATGGATCTAATTAATAATAAACAAGAAATAAAACAAAAATAAATAAGAACCATAAGCAGAGATTATAAAAAAATAAAATAAAAAAAACCAATAAAAACGAGAAAAAGTGGTGCCATATATATATACCCACCACGTCCTCGTCGTTGGTCCTGGGTTGTGCTGAGAGTGGTTTTTATTATTTAATTCTAAAGATTATTTTTTTAATATTTAAAGTATTTTTCAGGTTTTAATTAAATATGGTAACTTTTAACCATTCATGTCGATTTTCAAGAAATATACTTAAAATCGGAAAAATCGGAAAATAAAAGTATTTATTTTTGCCGTGAATAAAAGTATGTATAAATTTATGGAAAAAGGGTAAATTTAAAGACAAATCTTCTATGTATACATCAGATTTCTTTACATTTGATTCAAGAGACTGCTTTTATGTATGCCTGTATCTGATTTTGAGTGCTGGTCTTCGATCATTGGGCATACGCCAAACCATTTTGATTAATAAAATCTTATATATTTTCTCGCTAAGAATTGAAATTTCAGCTATTTCATGGGAGTAAATATTTTTCTATCGGGTCATCGGTTTCTGGTTGTTATGCCACCAGGGAGCTCCTTGAAAAAATTTCCAAAGAATTGTTGATAAATGTACCCAAATCATTTAAGATCTCTTGGTCTGGATAATTTGGTCGTGAGGACGGAGATAATTCGATTACTGATTCAAGGAATCACTTGTAAGTTGTGAAAGAAAGTATATTAAAAAAGTGGTGGCTGGGGATTTAAGATCTGGATCACTGAAGAGAGCTTCCTTCTTGATCTGCCGATTACTTTTGTATTGTAATATTATTATTACAGTATCATTAACACTATTATAATTATCATTATTATGATCATTGTTACCACCATTATTCATAGTATTATCATCCCTTCTATTAGTGTTGTTAATTATTTAAATATTACTTTTGGATTCAAAACTTTCCAAACTTCTAAAACAACTGTTTTATTTACTACGGCTGAGGCCAAGTAACTCTTTAAGATAATCCCTTATACTCCACGACCCAATAGATTGGAATTCAATAACCCAGGATATAGTATGTTAATAATCCAGGACCACAGAATTTTCTTTTCATGACAATTGACTAGGTCTCTCATATCTTTTTTGGGTCGCTGAAAACGAATATAAGCTTATATTTACGAGATTGGCTAAGCCAATCTCGGGAAACTTCATAAAATACTTAAATAAAGAATAAATAGGCAATTGTTTACTTGGTATAATATTTTCAACTTAACCGCTCCCTATACAAAGCATTCAACCACACTTCCCTTAAAGTTTAGCTCTGACTTCTAAAGTGCACTAATCTAACCTTCAAAACCTCATTAAATTACTCTGTTGAAAGTGGAAACTTAATTGTAAACTCGGCCTGAACTGATAAACTCGATAGGCCTCTTGAACTAAGCGCTTTAAACCTACAGTTTCTGAGTCTTCCACCTCGCGTAATCGTAACTTAACTCTAATAGTAGCATTTAGAGTTACTTGTGAAGGGGAGCATAAAATGAAATGTTAATCATAAAATTTTGTTTAAATCAAAATTTTTTTTTTGCAAACTGTCGTAGTAAGAATTTTCTTTTATTAACAAGCATACCCGAGAACTGATACCACGCTAGTAGAATCTTATATTTTATTAGCGTGTTATTAGTTACGTCATGTTAAATCGATCCTCAATATTGGCAAACATGAATAACTAGAGATAATTGTCAGAAATTTGTTTTTAACAAAAAATTAACGAATAATATTGAATTATATTGTTACTATAACACAATGATGAAGTTTTAACTGATCATTCAAAAAATTTTTTTAAATTAAACTCAAATAGTTTTACTGTAAAACTTTAGTTAAAATTTTTCATTCAACAACTGTGAACTTTTAATAATCTTCATAGTTAAATAAATATATTATAATTAAGTAATAATAATATTGGGTTGGAGTTATATTATTCAACAAGATATTTTATACTAATCATTAAAGTTAAAATTTGGTAATAATGTCCAACAAAATCATCGATTTACCGTAAATGACCACAAATATTTATTTAATTTACAACATGTCGGAGTCGATCACTTTATCAACTCGCAATCATTAAATTTGTTTGAATGATTTGATTTAAAAAAAGATTTCTTGCACACGAAGTGCGAAACTTGGTCAAAAAATGATAATTATTTGAAAAGCTTGGAAATCATAAAAAATTTACGAGTCGTTAACGACGTGGCCAAGAGAGCAGTTAATCTTGCTCAATAATATCTAAATCGGACCAAAGATAAAGAGCACAAACAATATTTAGTTCAGATCGTTAGTTAATTTAGATAACAATTCGAAAACGTTAAGTAAGAAACTATTGTACAGAAACTGAAAACAAAGTAAAAATATATTCAATTGTGTAATAAAAGTTCATAATTTTATTGTTGTACGAAATTTTTTTTAAAATACTTATTTGTAATGTAACAAAACTTCTTCTTTCACACTAGCACGAAATCTATGCTTAACAGCAAAATATATAATTAATTTAGTTGATGAATCTTATAATTTATCACAACTATAATTTATCATTTCAAAGGGCTTTAAGGAAGCTTGGGGACCAATTTATACAGAGTAACAAAGTTAAGAAATGTCTGTTACCGAGAAAAAAATTCATTATACATCAGAAAACGTATTTTGCTGATTTTAGGGTCTTTGAGGGAAACACAAGACGATTAAAGCACGAAAAAACTTTTTAATTCGTATTACTAAGAAAAAAATCGTTTTTACCCATAATGTTCAGATTAATAAAAAAAACATGACAATCGGATTCCACTTTAAATTTTACATGAAAAAAATACAAAGAATAATCTAAAAAGTCTTACAAAGCTACAAATCAAAGGTAGAAAGTCTGTCATGACTGAATCGATAATTAACGAATCTGAAAACATGTTTGGTGTTGGTGGCACGGTTTAAAATTTTTTTTAATAAAGTTTTTTATGTGCTTTCTTATTTTTGGGGTAACTGATGAAATAAAGGGGGCGGCCGGGCTAACAAAAGAATATTAGTAAATAAGGCTCACTCTACTACAAAGGTTAACAAAAAGGCATTACTAGCTAAGGTGTGACAAAACTTTCCTAATTTATTTAGGCGTGGCCCAAAAATTAGAGGGAGTACTGTAATGTCGAGCGACTATACGAATTCCAAATTTTTAATTTAGGTACGTCTAAAACCTAGATTCAAAAAAAAATATAATGTAACAAAAAGTGTGAGTTGAATCCCTACGGACATTTGCACTACATACAATTTTTCAAACGATATCCAACTTAGTGTACCTCATTTAATGTAAGCGAATTTAAAAAAAAAAAGATCAATAGTAAGGTGTATGAAACGTCGAATAAATTATTTTTATTAAAGTATTTCGCTAATGATTGGAAATACGTCTATCTAATCAGGTTACCCAGTTTCACAAGTAGGGGCACAATTCCTCATTATTAATATGAATAGAGCACGAAAAGTAGAAAATTATGTTGAATTACGTATTAGCTGCGCCATCTCTCGAGATTTATCTACGTTTTTTTTTGTATTTCTAAACAATCATGATATGCTGTTTATGAATATTTTGAACATGATTTGTAATATTTAGATTCTCAGTATTTTCGGAGTCAAAACTATCGTTATTATAACACTTTGTCGTTGTCTTTATATTCTGTTGAAAATAATCACATGGTTTTACCTTATAGAAAATCCATATGGAAATACCATAGGGAAAATCCATATGGAAAAACCATATGGTGTTTGTTCCAAATATCCATGTGGTTTTTTACCTGAAACCATATGGTTTTGCATTGAAAATTATATGGTTTTACCATACGGAGAATCATATACAAAATAAATTTTTTTTTTTTAACCAAAATAAGAATAAACACAATTATTTTAGATACGACTTGTGCTATTATCCATATGGCAACACCAAAACTGGGGGCTTCGAGTATTTTTGCTGAAAACAGAAAAATTTACATAATTTATGATTTATTAAAAATTGTACCTAAAATACTCGAAGTCCCCAGTTTTGATGGTGACATATGGATGATAACAATTATCATGGCCAAAATAATTGTGGTAAATCTTATTTTGGTTAAAAAAAAAAACAAATCCATATGGATTTTTTTAATGATTTCCCGTATGGTAAAACCATATAGTTTTTAATGCAAAACCATAAGGTCTTAGGTAAAAAACCACATGGATATTTGGAACAAAAACCATATGGTGATTTTAAAACAGAGTAGGGCTCGTTTCCATAATTAATTATACTGACGAATATGGTTATGCATTTCGTAATAATCAATATTGTATATTATAATATTACGTACTTCCGTTTAGATAAATATTTTATCAATTATACAATTTTTTTTCTCATGATTTCACAAAATTTCAATGAAGTATCTAGTTAGTATAAGTTCTAACAAATAATAATCATAGAATAGCTCGAAATTAAGGCTTCACAAGAGCAAGACAAACCATTTTTTTAAGAATATTGTATTACTCTTGAAAAATATTGAGAAAATGACTGTTGTCTTGGTCTCAAGTTTCATACTTTATTGAGGTTGTTATAACGATTTTCTATGTCCAAAAAGCATTTTTTTGCTACTTATAGAGTAAGATACATATACTTATAAATATATACTTCCGCTTTATCAGTAGGAGTAGTAGTAGTAGCAGAACTAGTAGTAGCTGTCCTCGTAGTAGAAGTAGAGTAGGTGAACTATAAGGATTCTCACTGAGTTCGAATCTTTATAGGATTTTTCGGCCTAGCCGCGGCCTCGAAAACCCTTGGCCGTACCCCAACTACCCCCTGACTGGACCCCTATTACCCCTGTTATGAGATTTTTACCCCAGAAAAATAATTTACAAAACTATAATTAAAATTGTCTCATCTACAATTAAATAAATAGAAACAAATTTGAAAACTACAATCAAAATTATAAATAAGAGAAAAAACGTGTCTACACTATTCACAACTAATATTTTACACCCATTCTATGGACGCGGGTAATTCGAGCACTAAAACATATGCAAACAGCTATGATAGATATCTAAGTTACCACTGATAGCATAGATACCGCCAATACCAAAGGTATCTATCTTAGCTGCTTGCAGCAATTATTGTGCCTACTATTGTCAGCGGCTGCAGCGCTGATGCGCAGTCATCAGTCGCAACTGTCTCATCGTCGACAGCATGTGGATGCTGCCATGTTACTGCCACGTCAGCATATGGTGTCTCATCGTCTACAGCATGCTAGTGCTGCCATTTTGCTGCCACGGGTAATGTCGCGCGTACGTCTTATAGTCGAAGAAGTGAAGTGTGAAAGCCGTGTACGTTTAGATCTACCGCCCTATGCTACTTCGACACCGCTTCACCACTGCCACCCTATACACCGCAGTGTGTGCGAAAAAGCCGTATCGTCACCGCAAGTGCTGCTCCAATGCTACCTCGACGCCGCCCGCGGCGCGCCGCACAGTGGTCAGAAAAGCTCAAAAGTATAAAAAATCTTGCTTTCCCTGAATTTTGACTCAAGTGTAACGTTTCAAAGCTCATTTTACTCCTTAGATAATTTCCTACAAGAATCCGAATCCCTTGGACAGGTACCAATACCTCATATATATATATATATACATGTATATATACTAGTGGGGCTTCGTCACCTTGCGCGCTCCGCGCGCCAACCCCCGGATTTCAATATTTATATTCTCATGTCTGAAAAATAAATGAAAAAGTTTATTTTTTAATACACATATATGCGTACAAACATAGATAACCACAGTGATCTCATAAAAATTCTCTAAAAATGTGAACAGATATAGTCAATATATGAAACTAGTTTACTGACTTATCAATTTATTGTAAATAATTTAATTCTAATAATGACTATAATTTGTATTTAAGGATAATTTTGATTAATATGTATATGAATACAATATTAACGCAATCATATTACAAAAATAGTTATGAGCCTTTGTCTGTTATCTTTGGTCATTTTAGAATTAATTATCGATATATGTTTATAATAATATATTATTTTGAAATTTTTTCTTAATATTTATAATTGTGAATTGTTGATTTTATTTTTTATTTATGTATTACACAGATTTTTATAAACTTCTACATTTACTTTGTTTGTTTCATAATTATTTAAAATTGTTATCCTCTCATATTAGTACTAACATTATTTTCAATCTAGTAACTTTTGTAATTGATTATACATACTACAACTTGTTATAATTTCTTTTTACATTCACATATTATCATAATTTATAACGCAAAACATATTTCTGAACTTTCAATCTTTACTGTCGTGCCTTATTTACCTACATAAATATCTTATATCTTCATATGAAATAGCTTTCTCCAGCATATCTCTCGATTATCTTTTAATCTTATATTTCTGACTGATGTTATTAATATTTCATTTGATGTTTTTTTTTTTCTCTTTACATACCAATGTTAGTTTTGTATATATTTTTCTTTTCTTGCTGATCCTATAGTTTATCACTTAAAAACTTCTAAACTCACCTATATCTGATTATTTTTCCTTTATTTTTCTCTCTGCTTTTTTCTTTTTTTTACTTCTAACAGATGATAGAAATGTCAATTACCATATATTTTTTTCATATTTTCTGATTGACAAAAGTCTTCCTTTCCTTTATTAAATTATCTTTGATTTTGTCAAGTTTATTTTTCATCGTTGATATTTTTATAAATCCTATCGTTTTCCAGTCCTCCACTTTTTCATGCATAACTTTATCTTTTTTGCCTATTTTGTATTATTTTTATTGATTAAGTCCGTTAATTCTTAGATTAGTCATTATTGAGGCCACCTGCTCTTGTATATTTTTGTTATGTGCAAAAAGTGAATTCATTCCAATTTTCTTATGCCTATTTCTAGGATAACCCTTCCCGCCTCTATTTGTCATATATATCCTGGTACGTTTGCATTCAAACCGAAATGATGCTTGTAAATCTGAATCTATTTTTTCCCTTTTTTCTTTTCTTTCTTAATCCAAAATTGATGCCTACCTTGCCCGCCTCCAGCTTCCGTATATAAGAGCGTCCAGCAGGATCGGGCCACTTCGCGTGTGAGGCGCATTTTTTGCTCGAGCGCACTGTGTTTAACTCCCTCGTACGGATTGGGAAAAATCTAAAAAACACAATAAAATAATAAAAATCTATAGATTTTGACCTGCTATTCATAATGATAATTTTTTGCTCAAAAATCTTTCATTGTGTTGAAATATGTCTGTGAATTTTTTGTCGTTTCTAATTTGCCACAGTTTTGAAAATTGAAATTAATACGAATGAAAAGAGGAATACTGATAGAGTGGGAAAGCAAGAAATGCGTAAATGACAAGCAAACATAGACGTTGACATTGGGTCAGCCACGCTTGACAGACAACTTTACTTGATCTGCTGGATAGTTCACGAACAATGGAATTTGCAACTTAAAAAACTTTGAAGTTTCAATTTGTTCAAAAATTTCTTTGAGGATCGTATATTACTGTATTTGATTTACATACTAACATGGTCGTATTTTTCATTATTTTATCATTTAATAATTCAAATAGACATTGATAAAGTCATTGACATATTTTATATATTTTTTATATATAGCATAAGTTATAAATTTTTTTAGATATTCTAATCTTAATTGGTATAGAATAGAAAATTATGTGTTACTGTATAGGAAAAGCACGATATTAATAAACTATGTAAGCTGAAACTTTTCGGCTGATCTGTTCGATTGTTGTAATAATGTTTGATTATACGATGTACGTTATCCCGAAACACAATAGACTACTGCTTGAATTCTAAATTACTAAATAAATTATTAATTAATAAACAGCTTGAGAGAGCAAGTCTATTCGGTTGTTTAGTCTTAGGTGCTTGGTTTTTATAGTAGTTGGATTCTGTGCTTTGCTGAATTTTACGGGTCTTTCAATATGTGTAATCAGCGTTATAACATACGTTAACGTGTTTTATTTCCTGCCTTCGGAGAGCCAACTTAGTTATTCTTCACGTAGTTGAAGAACATTGCATAAAGAAAATTTTATTCTTTTTCTCAAATAAATACGCTAACCTAAAAAAAATTGGGTTAAGTATAACGTAAAACTGAACGAATAACTACGTGATTTGAGGAGGGGAGCGGGGGCGGGGGGGAGAGCCTCGGACATACTTTTGTTCATACAACTATAAATTGTAACTTTGTATGAAACAATCTTACTTAATGTTATATTTAGTATGGCATTTGGTAAAGTGTTTTTAAGAAAGTCTTCAATATATTTTTAATTTTTTTCTATTTGGGTCTGCATGTAACAGTTATAAATAAATCTGATCTACCCTATTTTCTCATAATGGCCATTGCATCTTGATAATGCTGTTGCATGTATCGTGGTCCGCGTATATACCTTGAAGGTAAAATAGAAGGGTTTCCAATTTTATGTTTTTTTTTTCAAAATTTTGTGTGATTTTTGATGAACTATTGATAATATGATGTAATAAAAATTGATAACATTCGATACGTAAATTTATTTGATTATTTCTCAAAAAGTTCATCCGATTATTTTCAATCATAATACAAGCATGTAAAAAAAATTGTTGTGTTAATCTTCCTGATTTTAATGAGGGATGTTTAAATAACAATGAAAAAATTTGTAAAAAGAATTTTCCAAATGACTTTAGTGATAGTACATCTATAAAAAAAAATGGTTATCCAGAATATAGAAGAATAAATAATACTTTGGATCAAAATATATGTAGAATAAAGAATAGTAATGAACAAATTTTAGTTCATAACTCAATGGTTGTACCGTACAATAAATTTTTATTGATTGAATATAATTGTCATATAAATGTTGAGTACTGTGCATCAATACAAAGTATAAAATACATATATAATCATATTTATAAACGAAACCATAGAGCATTTTGTA
>JAPYYV010010787.1:0-11133 GCA_030522625.1 Copidosoma aretas | reverse complement strand
AGAGAGAGAGAGAGAGAGAGAGAGAGAGAGAGAGAGAGAGAGAGAGAGAGAGATAGAGAGAGAGAGAGAGAGAGAGAGAAAGCAAGAGAGTGATACACAATGAGAAAAATGTTTTTCCCTTTTATATGTAGTATGTCAATTGCATTAATATTCTTCTTATTATTTCCAAAATTTATTCTCATAAATTATTTCCTAACGTTTCTTCTTTCTATTTTGTACATAAAGAATTCTTTAAAAAAATATTTTTCTATGTTAATACACCCGATTGATATAAAAAATCATAATGTTGTACACATGAAATTTAATTGCATATTATATACACGAATAAGGCATGAAAATGGTGAGTGAAAAAGACGAAAATGCTGATCAGTCAGTGGCTTAAGCGTTGATGGTATCGCTTAACGCCATTTTTTCTGTTCACCAGAAGAAATATTTCCCTCAAGGACTATATCCAAAATATAAAATATGAAACGAAAAAGCTGTGTCAGAAAGAACGAAAATGATCTTTACAGAAGGGCGATTTTACAAAATTTGCGGGTTGCCGCTAGTATTAGTGTAAGTGGGCAAGACTTTATTAGTCTTGAAGCGTTTATAAGACATTTAATATTAAGGGCATTATGACCAACTAGATTCAGTGCATCAAGTCGGACAAATATATAGACAGCAAACTAATAACCAGCATTATTAGGCAAATAGGCAATACAATGACAAAAAAATTTACAAGAAAATTATTGAAACAGTGGAAGAAGCCAATATTACAAAAAATAATCAACATATACTAAGTACCCCCAGAACTTACAAAATAATTATAATTATTATTACAATAAAGATCCTATTAGCTATTACGCTCAACAAAATTCAGATTCTAGCTTTAGAAATAATCAAGCACATCAAGGCGAAAACGAAAATTTTAACAGGAATCCTTAAAATAATAACTAGCGATCAACAAAGCTTTAATTTAAATTGTCAAGGACAAAAAATTCAAAATTATAGTCAGCCAAGAGACAACCGTTCGCCGCGTCATTGAAACTTGCAGGTGGCTCACTCATAGCGTTGTTCGGAGGTGAGCCCCCAGCATTACAATATAAATCAAATTCCAAGGCAAGTAATAAAAATCTTTATGAAATCGTGTATATTGTCTTCCATATGATTTAACAGGAATAACATATCACTCAGTCTTCACTAAAGGAACGGTATATATAACATTTCGAAGTAAATCTACCATTTTTTATATTGCCCTTAATGATTTTCCCATTAAAGATAGTGATTTATAAGGTTGAAATCTGTGTAAGGAACAACTAGTTACATTGTCATAGTATAATAGTAGTATACTGCTAGATGATAATGTAGGGAACTCCATCCCATTTTTGAAATTACCTGAAGAAAGAGCACTTATAAAAAGTTCAATAAAGTTCCAAAAGCAGGCTCAAAAAAATCAAATACTGTCTACTACTCTGAACCTAAATATAAAATCAGGAGTCACCGTGATAAAACTTAATATCAAAAATTTTATAATGAATATGTTATAGGTGCACCCGAAAAATCCAGCATACTTAAATATGAAAAATTTGGTGACTTACAAGCCGATAAGCAATCTTAATATGAATATGTCCAATTGATTTCAACTGAAATAGGAAATAATCTTACGACTGAACATGATTAACATAGTGATACACTAAGAAATATATCCCAATCAAAGCCCGAACACGTCAGATGGTACGAATTACTCTAATAAATACTAAACTTAACGAACGTTATTTGCTGCCTACAAATAAAGAGAATTTAAATATTTATTTAGGAGTAGGAGTGATAAAAAATAAAGACGGCCATCGTAATGTTGTGGCTATTAACGCTAAGGATAAAGATGTTACGATCGAAGTCAATCCAAAATAAATTTCACCCTTTGAATCTATAACCCCCGAATTCGATCTTGATACTTGTAGTGAATATACATGACATGCATTTCTAGATAATAATAAAAGGATCAAAGAACTTCAAAATTTGTGCATACAGACCATTGAAATTTAGAAGAACGAGATCGAATTTATCAATTATTGACGGAATAATCAGATGTTTTATTATTGCCGGAAAATGTATTTTCCTGTAAAAATTAAGTTCCATATTAAATTCTAACAGAAAACTAAATTCTGATTAACACTAAACAATATCGACATCTAATTGATAATGGAATGATTGAAACCTTGTCACATAGATGATGGAATGATTGAGACCTTGTCATCACCATAAAATTCATTTCTTTGGTACACGACTACTTATATATGACCCACTTAAGAGTAGATTACGACAAAAAAAAGCTAAAACAGATCTGACAGCTGACACAAAATCAGACATAGAAGCGACAAATACTAAAGTTGTAATAACAACCATATTGTCAAGTGAAGACACAGATGATGACGTTTTTCAAAGCGAAACTTGTACTAGAGACACTAAATACAATAACGAAGGAAAAATTGAGTTTTTCTCGAGAAATACAAGAGTTAGCAGAAAAAATAAAGGTCTCTTTGAAATTTAAACAAAACCGGCAAAGATGATGAGCTAGAACTAAAAAATATAGAAAATCTTAATATTACTAGATTTACTCACAGGGATTAACCATACCCCAAAATTAAAGATTACTAAATGAAATGAATACCTATGATTCTGAAAATTTAAATGATCAAGTATTAGATAATAGTATTGCGGAAATATGAAAACGGGCAGGAAATTTTGAAACGGCACTTGGCGAAGATAACGTTTTACCAAAATGTACAAGAGACGGAAATCTTTTGGTTACTCCCCGTATTAAAAACAGATTTTTTAAGCTCTAGCACACTGACGCAAATATAGACAAGTACTCTAAACGGACGATCGAAAGCACAAGACTTGAAATAAATAACAGAGGAACTCTTATAGAATTTAAACAAAAATAGTAAGTCCCAAAAAGCGTAGAAAAGAAGAATAATGAATCGAAGCGTTGTACGTAGATTTATGTTACTGTCAGACTTATATCCTATTCAAACAATAAATGAATTCGAACAAGAAGGAGAAAAAGTGTACATTAGTCTCACCCAAAAGATTTCTGCTCCACGCGGTGACTCGAAGATGCGCTCTGTGGGCACCTCAAATAGGTGCGGCATTAGTTAGAGACTAGTTGGAAAAGTGTGGAATCCAGAGGCGGAAAGAAGAGGGTCAAAGGCGGGACAAGGGGGAAGATAGGACAAGGGATTGTGGGCAAACGGGGACTAGGGTAAAAAGAGATCACAGTTAGGGTTAGGATCAATACCCTCCACACCAAGGTGGTTGAGGGTACCCGTGAAAATCAACTTAAATTGGTGTATGGGCAGGAAAATACGATGAAAAAAACAAAACAAAAATACTTTAAATACATAAAATGTGGCTTACCAAGTTGATAGAACAATACTTATTGAACATTTATCATGCGTTGAGAGTACTTCTCGCAATTTATACAGATTACACCCATTAAAGATACCACAACTGGAAGATAATGGTATTGCTTGTATACAGCCATAATATTCATATTTAGCAGTAACCGCAGATCATAACTCATACTTACGATTGACTTCGCTTATGACCAATGTGAAAATACTAGGTACGGCTGTGTCTGCTATGCAATGAAACCCTCAAATGAACCCTTTTTTAATTAATGTTTGAGCCGTTTTGATTATATGTGATTGGCTGGAGATGGTCAAATGACCATAATTTAAACGAAATTTGCTGTTGAAAATCCAATGTTTCTAAAACGTAACTTTTTTTTTTAAAAGTCATAAAAGAATTATGACAAAGTTTACGATGATGATTCTTAGTTACATGTATCTTTAAGTAAAACAAAAAAAAAGACAAATATAATCGGCATCAATAATTCCAACGTATAGGTAATGTATACTTCGGGTTTTTTTTTGTTTTTTTAGCTGCATGCATGACTGGCTAAAGTTTTAAAACATAGTCGATCTAATTATGTATCTGTTGAAATATGTACTTGCACTAATAATGTAGTGTATGAAAACATGGGATTCCTGTTATACTAAGTCAAAAGCTCTTTTCTTGTATCTTACATGCTGATCAAAATACATTGATAACAGTCATTAGTATAGTACGAAATTCAAAGAAAAAATCTATCGGATTGTTTGCCATTAAAAAATATTATAAAAAAGCGCGCAGCGCTTCTAGCATGTGAAGTAAAAAACCAGCAGCAAAATGAAATTATTTATTTTTGAACATTATGACTAGCAATCTCGTGCGATAGCCATGAACTGAAATCTGATCATTTCTATTTAAGTATCCTATCATTCACATGTATTTCAAATATTATACTAACGTATTAAAAATGTTCAATAATAATGCAATACAAAAAGTCAATGCACAAAACATTAACTGATCATCCAACATTATTATAATTTCATACATACATCCATAGGTTTATCGTATATTCTTGAGCCAATAATTTATACTTTTATCAGAAATTGCAAAATATTTTTGTCTACAAATCCACCTGGATCGACTTAAAGATTTGCCAATACCCATACAGAGATTCACCTAGATTAATCTCAAAATCCACCTAATTATGCTTAAAAATCCAAATAGATAAAATTGAAGACAGCTGGATTCTCCAGGATCCACCTAAAATTCCATCTAATCGTGTACATAGATGTTTAACTACATTGCTAGGTAAACATTTTATGTAGGGCCCTACTATAGTTTAATGAGCTAAAAAAATTACAGAGTCGTCTGGTTAAGCTAAATAACTATTTAAGGTTATAATAGTGATTATTACGTTGGATACTTAGGGTATATGATTTTCTTAATATTTTAAAACAGAAGTTACGAAGGTGATTTGGTCATGTCTACCAATTTTTGGCTGACAATTTTTTATTTTTTCGATAAATTTGAGGTACGGATTATAAGATGATACTCCTGTCATAGTTTTTCTGGGTTCTACATCATCTTCACTTGAAGCTCCACTAAGATTTTTACAATTATCAATTTTCCTCTTTAAAATAGTAGATGTCTACCAGATGAACCCAAAATCATGCAATTTGAGGTTAAATTAATGGGTATTAACTTAAATAATCCGTGGTAATAATCATATACGTTGAAGAAACTTACCTTATGAAGCCGATTTAGTAATTAATATGACTAATTGACTCGAAATTTTTTTTTTAGGATTGTATTTTAGAACTTTTTTTTCCAAATTTAAGGTAAGGATAGAGTGACCTTATATTCTGTATAGTTTTTTAGTATTTTCTATCTCCTTAGCTTGAAGTTCCACAAAGAATTTTACAATTATCTGTTTTCTTTCTCAATATATTAGATTTCTGACACTTTACAACCCTAAATTTCTCATTTTAAGGTTATGTAATAGGGAATAAAAAAAAAATTTGTATAATAGTTATGAATGTTGGAGAAACTTAAGTTTTAAAGGTACCTAAGTAATTTTTATGATTTTTCAACTCAAAATTCTCCTTTTTTAAGTTTTTTTTTCCGAATGTGTAGGTTAGGATCAACCTATCATTCTCCATAGTTTTTCCATATTCTTTATCATCTCAGCTTGAATCTCGAAAAGAATTTTTGGATTATATCTTATCCTTCTCAAGATTTTAGGTTTCTGACATTTAAACCTGAAATCGCCACTGTGCGCCACTGGAACTTGAAGGTTGACACCAGTGTTCTCCACTACGGTTGCTCGTTTAGATTCTATAGTTACCGTACTTCTGTTGCCATTATTGTGTCTTACTTCGGACGCGCTAAACAGTGCCAACAGATTCGGTCCTTCGAGCTTGATTCAGCATTGAGTTCAAACCCTTCAAGAGACAGTAACGAGTTATAAAAGAATCCAAAGTATCGTCATTCTGGCTTAGCGATAGCTAGGAAAAAGAAAGGTAGCAGCAAGAGATTTTTAAGCTGGATCGTTGGATAAAAAAAGCAAGACATTGGGGCTAGACTCGAGCAGCGCACTCAAGGTAAAAGGCATACTGTCGTAACCCCTCTCCCTTGTTATCATATCTATTTGTCGCCAAAATATCACTTTCATAAAGCCATGCTGCTCGACGCTGATCCGTACATCTCTCTCAATCTCATTCTCCATATGCCACACCTTTGCTGTGCATTTTCCGTGAGACACAGAACACTGTGAAAAAACTACACCAACATATTTAAATGCAGGCCCGCTCGCACATTCAAACATTAAATTAACTCTGTCAGCAGCTTGACACTGCTCGAAAGACCGCTTGGCCACAAAAACAGTGCTAACTTTACATCAAAGAATTATAATCATTTTTCGTGCTATGGCGTACGAGCATACTGCTTACATAATCGCATATACCACGTATTCACATCAAAATCTCTAGTAAAAGAATGGTATACGTTTGTTTGATAGTGCGCTAAGGTCGCGCTCTTGTACACTTACATACATATACCTTGACTCGCGCAACTCCTAGCTGAGGTTACATTTAATTATGAGTGGACTAAACCCTGATGTACGATGGCACTTACAAAGCCTTCTGTTTTTACTACTAAACAGATAATTAGTTAAAGACTTTAGCAAAATGTCTTAAGTGGATTACGAAATTTTTAGGCAATACTACGAAGTCCAAGCCTGGGGAATCACTTACGTCGTTCGACTACCGACAACGTCTTAAGTATCTTGAATCATATCGGAATACTTTTCATTCGACTCACATGCAGCTGATGGTAGATAAAGAAGAGCTTACAGTATATAATTACTTTAATCGAAATTCATACGAAGTCTTATCTCAAGCTTATCTTAAGGGCATTCAGTATATACCTTTTCGTATCTACCTTTATGCCTCACTTCAAGGAATATTCATTAATAATTATTTACACAGCTGTTTTCTTTTTAAAATACGAGAAAATCAGCCGAGCTGATGCTTTTCGGGAACCCATCAAGTGAATATTCGTTGTAATCCGTTAAGAATTGAAATTAGAAAGTTACATTTTGTGATAGTAAAATAGGAACTGAAGTGCCAATTACTTTAAATGTAACTCTTCTCAAAAAGTTATGCACTAAATATCTTGAAATTTATACAGGGTCTCTAAAATAAAGTTACAAACGCGGATCTTATCATATTTTTTGTAAATATTTACCAGCCACAGTTTCTACTGTACCGGCAACCTCATTTTGAGTAATGACTAATTATAAAGCTGTCTTTGGGTTGAATAAATAGAAGACCCACCAAGCTAGTAGCTCAAGGAGACTATCAAGCCAAGATTCATTGTAATGAGTTGCAAATAAAAAGAGAAAAGTTACATCTCAGGCAATCCGCACCAGTTTCTTCATAGTGTGGTAGAACTAGTTTAAGCCCCACTGATTTTTTTTTTAAATTCCTATTAGCAAATAAAAAATTGGATCGGGTATTTTAGGGAATCTGGAGTAGAATACCATAAAATATAACTTTGAAAATTACAGAAAATGGCCCAAAAAAAATGCAAAATTGGCCAAAACAGGTTTTTCGGCCCTAAAACGGAGGCATTAATAGATGGAAAAACAATTCTACCTAAAAAAGATGTCCAATAAAAAGCCCGACAAAAACAGTTACGCTGGCCCCCAATCAGCTCCGTAGTTTTTTTGCAAAATGCAAAAAACCACTATTTTGTCCGTTTTAAAAAAATCCCATTACACCGGTTTCTTTGCATATTAAAGGCTGAAATTTCGATTCAACGTTTCTCTAGTAAAACTCAAGGAATGCTGAAAATTTCTCAACGATCCCATTTTTAGTTTTTGCAAACTGTCGTGTTGAACAAAAAAAGGCTTTTTCAAAAAATGTCTATAAAAAAGTTTTAAGACCACATAGGACAATTTTTCAAATGCGCTTTTGTTTATCGAGAGTGACTGTACCACCTATGTAAATTACTCGTACTCCTAACTTGTTAGCAGGCCCGATAAATGTTACAGAAATAACTGTTTTGGACTAACATTTAAGGGTACCTGCTAAAAAGATTGAAGTACGGAATTTAGATAGGTGATACAGTAACTCTCGAGGAACAAAAGCGCGTTTGAAAAATTGTCGTAAGTGGTCCCAAAAATTTTTTACTGCCGTTTCTGAAAAGGTTTTTTTTTTGTTTAACACGACAGTTTGCAAAAAATGGAAGTGGGATCGTTGCGAAATTTTTACCATACCTTGAGTTTTACTAGAGGAACATTGAATCGAAATTTCAGTCCTTATTATGCAAAGAAATCAGCGTGATGAATTTTTTAAAAACAGCTAATATAGCGGTACTTTGCAATTTGCAAAAAAACTACTGAACTGATTTGGGACCAGCAAGGCTAATTTTGTTGTGCTTTTTATTGCGTATCTTTTTTTATATAAAATTTTTTACTGTTAAGAAACTAATGCGGATCGCCTAAGATGTAACTTTTCTCTTTTTATTTGAAACTCATTACAATAAATTTTGGCTTGATAGACTTCTTACAGTACTGGCTTCGTGGGTCTTCTATTTATTCAACCCAAAGACAGCTTTATAATTAGTTATTACTCAAAATAAGGTTGCCGGTACGGTAGGCACTGTTGCTGGTCAATATTTATTTTTCAAAGTCAATATTTACACAAAATATGAGAAGACCCGCGTTTGCAACTTCATTTTAGAGACCCTGTATACATTTCAAGATATTTAGTGCATAAACTTTTTGAGAAAACTTAAATTTTGTATATTTGGAATTTCAGTTGCTATTTCACGATCACGAAATGAAACTTTTTTATGTCAATTCTCAACTGATTATAACGAATATTGACTTGTTTGATTCCTAAAAGCATGAGCTCGGCTGGTCTTCTCGTATTTTAACGAGGAAACAGCTGTATAAATAAGTATCAATGAATACTTCTCGAAGTGAGGTAGTCGGTAAAGTAGATATGAAAGGGTGTAAACTGAATTCCCTCAATGCTAGTGCATTATTAGCTGATGCAGTCAGATAATTGGAACAACAACGTTGTCAAGCTACAACACCTTTTTAATTGTCTAGATGAAGAACCTGCATAATCATTTAAAGGAATCAGCCTTAAGGGAGCTAATCTTAATACAGCCTGGGAAATTCTCACCACTCGTGGTGAAAGTTTGCTTTCTTTTAACGCCCATTTTAGTACATTGATCCACACCTGCAGCATCAAAGGAATTTGGTCACTCACATACACACTCTACCATCTACAACGGATGAAAGCATTAATGCTTCGAAAGCTATGCAGATTTCTTATAAAAACTGGGATCCTCTACTGGTCTATATGATAACTAGCAAGCTTGCCCCAGTCACTCAAAGTGATTGGGCCAAGGAGTGCGAACGCACAAAAACTGTGTTTGCATCTTACAAGGCATTACATAATTTATTGGATACGAGAGTATATACCCTAGATCTCGATGATGCAGCAAAGAGTATGTCTTCATTAGATAGGAGGTGTCCTCTCTGCCAGAACATGTACTATCTTGGTTACAGTCCGAATTTCTGCAATAGTCAGTTCCTGACTGGAGGAACTACGTTAGCTCCACCAAATTACGCGTCAACTGCTTAGGAGCCAGAGACACCGCAGAAAACTGCCAATCTAAAACCCATTGCCAAGGGTGTCAAGGACACCATCATACCAAACTAGATCAAGAGGGCAAGCAACAATCAGTAGCCAAGGGACTCTTACCGGCCCCACCTACGGTCAAGCAGAAAGTCCAATACAATAAGTCTAACACTTGTTGCTCTATAAATCAATATCGTTTGCCACCTCAACAAGCCAGGTAAAGTTACTAGCAAATGCCTCAGTGATTATTGAGTTAGAGGAAGGAGTGCACTATCATGCACGAGCTCTCCTGGACTCCTGCTCGAAATAGTCTTATATTTCCTCTCACATTGCTCAATTTTTAAACTCAAAGTAAACATCTACGCAGGTAGCAGTAAATGGTCTTGGAGGCGAGACTTGCATCGCTAAAAAACGTGCTATGCTTCGCATTAAGTTGAAGTCTAAAACTGATTTTGTCTTTAAGGTGAATTCTCTCAACTTGAACGGCTTAACAGCACAACTATCTAGTGCACCCATTAATCCCGAGCGTTGGGAACATCTGCGGGAACAACAGCTTGCTGAACCGTTTTGTGGTGTGCCCAGTAGGATCGAGTGTCTGCTTAGAGTCAAGTTCATAGCGGCTGCCTTACTTCCCGGCTACATCAAGAGACCTTATGGTACGCCCTCGGCCTTTTCGACAGCTTTCGGTTAGATTTTGCTGGAAGGCACTCTTCCGTGAGCTTCCTTGCAGGTAAGCTCTACTAGCTCTTTCGCAATTTTGGTCGATCACGAACTCTCAGAAGCTCTTCAACGCTGCTGGGATATTGAAGAGCCTCGTGCAGAATGGCTCCTCGCGCCTAAGGAGGAGCACTGCATGCAATTTTTCAAACATACAGTCACGCAAGATGATTCTGGACGCTTTATTGTTCGCTCGCCTTTTTTTCGTCCCCTTAAGCTTGAATCAACAAAGAGACCAGCATTGGCTTCTTTTGCTAAAATAGAAGAGCGCCTAGATCAGCGGCGTGAACTGTCGCACAGTGGGCGATTTTGAATTTTTTTTACTCAAAATCTAATATCTCGAGAACAATAAAAGATGTTAGGTTTTTTTTTTTTATTCTTTATTTTTTAAAACAGAATCAAGGAAAAATAATAGTTAGGCAAAAAAGCATGACATAAGCTACAAATTTCACTTGAACCACGAATTTTGTAATATCTCGAAAACGAAAACAGATTAGAGGTAACATATATTCGTTTTAAATTCTTTGTTTTTCGAGACAGAATCAAAGAAACATATTCATTAGGCCTAAAAATGAAAACCTAACCTACAAATTTTACTTTACCTCAAATTTTGAATAATCTCAAGAATGCAAGCAGATAAAAAGTTGATATTTGTTTTAAATTCGATGTCTTTTGAAATAGAATCAGAGAAAAATATTTATCAGGCCAAACAATGAAAACCTAAACAATAAATTTTATTCAACCCTAAAATTTGAAATATCTTGTAAATGCAGGCACATAAAAAATTGTTTTTTTTTTTGTTTTTTTTTTTTTTTTTTTTTTTTTTTTTTTTTTATTTTTTTTTTTTTTTTTATAAATTTAAACCTAACCTTCTTTTTTTTTT
>JAPYYV010010786.1:0-20901 GCA_030522625.1 Copidosoma aretas | reverse complement strand
CTCTCTCCCGCGCACTGCACACACACACACACACACTCACAGCCGCCCACCCACACGCGGGCCCACCCACCCGCGCACTGCACACTCACGGGGGAGAGCGCGCGCGCGCGCGCGCCAGGAGACGGCGACGGTGGCGGCGCACTCGTCGGCTCGACCGGGGCTAGGTTAGCTGCTGCTGCTCGCGCTCGCTGGCTGGGCTCTCTCTCTCGAGCGGGCTGCTGACGGCTCGCACGCTCGGCCTGCTGCCGCCTCTATGGATGAATGGGGAGTACTGTTGGGGCTCTCCTGGAGAGGCCCTCTCACGGCCGCTTAGACCCACTCGAGAGACAGAGAGCGCGACGACGCTCAGCGGGCCGGGCTCTCGACTGCTGCTGCTGCTGCTGCTGCTACTGCAACCTCGACCCCCCTCCCAAACAGCCTCTTCTTCCGTCTCACCCTCTCCGCACCGTCGTTCTGCCCTCTTATTCGGCCGCCTGTGCCACCACCACCACGACTAACAGACCGACCCCTTCCGCGATCTGGGCTGGTATATCTACACACGTTCCGCGCGAGCTGGCTCACCTATACATTTGCGAGATTAAAAATCGGATGCTGCCGGTAGCACGCGAGGGAGAAAGAGAACCAGTCTTGTATAGGTGTGTATATATGTGCAGTGGAGAGAGTCGCGGCGCATCGAGTGCAGTGAAGCCTACTATACGGGAGAGAGAGAAGTGCCCGCTACACCAAGAGTCGCGGGAGACGAGAGCTCCCCCCCCCCCCTTCCCACCATTTCCCCTCTCCGCGTCGAGGGCTTGTGTCGGAGAAGGAGAAGGGCACAAGCGTGCTTTTGCGGTCCACCGGCGGAGGCTGGTCCTTGAGCTGCACGCAACTGGCTGAGCGCACTCGAGCCCATTGGCCGGTGCTCTCCAATGGAACGTGTCGTCACGCTCGATTGGCCGGCTGCCCCGCCCCGGGATCCCCACTACTGCGCCGATCCTTGCCGGGGGAAGGGGAATGCGGCTCTGAGAAACGGCCAATCAGAGACACTGGTGCTCGCCCGTACGCGCTATGCCGCATAGCAGTGCTGGTGCCAGGGTGGGGAATGAGGTTTTCCACCACCCCCACTCTCCGGGGCGGAAAGAAGATGTAGGGGTCGAGGGAGGGAGGACTATGGAGCAGCCCGCAGCAGCGCGGTGAGAGCAAATCTGCACTCCGATAACGACGCACTACCGGCCAGGGTTGCTGGGGTGTTACAGAGTATATCATGGATGCCACGAGGTGTTGCTGGCCGTGGACGCTGGTAAAAGTAATGTACTTAGAGAAATATAATAAAGAACAAGCCCATATAGCACGTCGTGACGGGTGTATTTGGAAATGGACCGACTGCTGCTGCGCACGGCATGCGGGCTGAGAGCTGGGCGCACACCGTGCGATTTAGAGGAATGCAGTTTATAGCCCGCGAGCGGATCGACAAGGTTATACGAGTTGTGTGTGAGTGTGTATTTGAGTGTGAGCGAATAGGAACGGTGTGCTTGTTCAAGCATTGGAGCGAGACGGAAGAGCGCGGGAAGTCGATTGCGCAAGCACTGTTGTGGGACTTGTGGGAACGAGATTTTTCGGTACAAAGCGAGATTAGGGGAATTGGGGAGTTTGCGATCTGTATATGTTTCGACGCGGGCAATCGAGCTCGGGGTTCGATCAGTTGATTGAATTCCATTGGGGTTCAATTTATGCGCATCTACTACTTATACTAAGAAATTATATGATTTCGAACTTCATTAGAACACATGAATTGCAAGCATGATGTGTGGACGTATCATAAAACGGTATGTTTTTTCGACTTTTTTCCATCCTAGTATCGCAAACAGTATATTGGCGGAGGGGCTAGTCACTTCGACTTGAGGGGTCCAAATGATTTCAGATTTCAGATAATTCTTGATGATTTCAATATGATTTCACAATGATTTCACAGTCATGAAATTTGAAAAAAATCACGGAAATTCAACTGGTTTTGTTTGATTTCATAATGATTTCAATGTACTGACAATGATTTCATTAATGATTTCAATTCAGCGTAAATTATTTCATTAGTGATTTTAACTTGTCATTCACTTATTTCTCACTCTCTCGCTCTGAAAATTTGTCAAGATGTTCCCCAAGAGTTGTTCCTTCGATTCGTAAAAAATTAATTTTTTTAAATCATGGCAAATTTCATAGAAACGTACCGAACTTCCGAGTGCTTTTTCACCACGAAAAAAAATTATCAAGCGAAAACTAACGGCATGATACGGCATGTAATGTATTCATTCGATTGATCGATCTGAAATTCATGCAAGGCCAACAAAGGAAAGTGGAAAATGCGTCCGTACTAATTTTTTTTTGGAGTTTTTGAGTTTCTAAAAATTTTTGAGTTTATCGGATCGGTTTCTAGAATAGCCTTCCCAAAAACTACATATTTTGGGGACCAGCTCAAGGGGCTACACTTACCCCAGAAAACCTTAACAGCTACCCCAGTAAAGAGGGTGTCAAGGGTCAAAAGGGTATACTAGGCTGCAGTATGCTAATTTGTAAAAAAAAAAAACGAACAAAGGGGTTTTCTGGTATTTTTTCGGTACATAAACGTTAAATTTTTTTATTTGTTTATGTAAATTGCTTATAACAATTGACTCTGGACTTTTTCGGGCTCGCACCCAACAAATTCGTGATTAGGGGGTAAAAATACGTAGAATAAGCTTTGGTGCGTCGGTGGACATATAAGAGGCTACGGATACCTTCCTGGTCGCCTTACTATATGGACAGAATCTTTTTAGCTTTTCGTATTGCAAAAATTTATATTGTGCCATTTTGATTTTACGTTTATTTGTAAAACCGATTGGTAATTTGCTTTGTGCTGCGAGGTCACAATTATACTTTTTGTAAATCAAGACCATTTTCTGGGCCAGTAGGCTAAAAACTAATAAATATTATTATTATAGTGCATACAAATAAAAACAGTATAAACCATAAGAACATTTTGAAATTATTTATCATTGCTGTAATCATAACGATATCTTCAATACCGTCTACATCTGCAAAATTGGAAAACCGTAGCAAATAAATAAGGAAAAACCTTTCAAGAACTAACTATTTTGGCTTTGTAAATATACAAAAATAATTGAATGACGTATCAGGATAGTTCAAAATGGAAACAAATTATGTTTTTTGCTGTAGAAAGTGGAATAATTTTAAACTAAACAAGATTTTTTTTCTCAATAGTACAAAAACTATTTTATTTAAAAAAGAATAAAACTTATTCGGAAGTTCTACTATAATTGATTTAAGTACGTAATGTAATTAAAATACAGCAAAAATTTTATTAATTTATCTTGCATATGTTTCGAGTTATGATTTGAAAAAGAATCGTAGCACCTCAATGATAGAAGTTTTTATGCTTCACAAAATTGAATCATAATTTTTTCATTTGATGAATATCGAAAACCGATTTTTAAGAATTCAAAAAATTGTTTTAAAAACTTGATTAATACACAAAACTATATTTTCATGATTTCACTGCTATAAACATGAGAAAATAAACATTTTTATGTCTGAATAATTAAAATCTGTCAATGGATTCCCGAGATATAACTGATTCTTCACAAAAATCCTGGTATTTCTAAAGTAAACAATAAACAAAATAGCGTAGCAAAATAATCCAAAATGAAGTATAAAGCTATTTTAATTATCTGTGAGATACAGCTATTTAAGAAGTTTCAACACATGTATTAAAGTGCCTTAAAAACGGATGAAATTAAAATCTATGATCAATAAGTATGCATTCTACCACTATGCAAAATGTAAAACACGTTACAAGTGAGCGTCTTATACATAGGCTCTTATGAAGACTGGCACTGTTTTTACCGGTAATCACATCATAACTTTCTCAAATCACCTTAGACATTAACAAAAAACTAGTGACATATAGTTGATATAACGTTCTTTTAAATTAGGTTAGAGCGTCGTCTGCCAAACGCGCGCGACGTATATGGCTATAGTTATGACAATACCTATATACATTGTTGATTATGTATGGTGTGTTGAGCTTCCGTAAAAAATCGAATTAAAATTTTTCCACCCCAAAAACACCAAAAACCGTTTTTTGACCATCGATAATCGTTATAACAACCTTAATGAGGGGTAAAAATTGAAATTTCTTTCTTAGCCGCTATCAGGATTGAAAAGCAAAAATTTTTAGCTCTAAATCATTAAAATAGATCAACGGATTCCTGAAATATAAGAGATTTAAAAAAAAAAAATCGAATGTTTTTTTAATAAAAAAGAGACGGAATGAGTAGAAGGATGCTTCAATATGGCCAATAAAGTTAGTTTAATGCTGTATAAGATATAACTATTCAGAAAATCAAATTAAATTTTGTGTACCCCTAAAATAGCAAACATTCGCTTTTTGGGCATCAAAAATCGTTATAACAACCCTAGTAAAGTATGAAACTTGAATTTTTTTCTGAGCCCCGGTGAAGATATAAAGCCAAACATTTAAGCCCTGGATCATTGAAATCGGTCGGAGGATTTCTGATGTATGACTATTACACACTCACACACATAAAACGCGCGCGTGCGCGAGCAGCATTAAACAAAATTATGTATTTTCACTCTCAACACTATGAAAAAGATTTCCGACGTGTTTTACAGAAAAATTTATTTTTTACTCATACAAAGTTTTCCCAACAAGGAAGCCAAAAATTTGTAATTAACGAATCACGTATTAGCATGTTGTATTAATCAAATGTTTACCTGCAGATGATTCAAGGGATTTGCGGACGGTCATCAAACCAAAAATACTCTTACTAGCACTCCATCAACGACCAACCACATTCTTCCGGAGCTTTTCCGTTGGTGTCCTCTAGGGCTTCCGCAAGACCTAAAACAATCTTGATCTTGGTTTCGTCTTGTTTTGAAAACCTAGATCAATATCAAGGCAAGATATGCGAGACAGTATTCAAGACAATATCACGATCAACTTGTCAAGACCCAGACTTTCATCAAGATCTCGTTTAACATTGATGTCAAAATTATAACGTCCCCACTTAATAAATACAGGAATCTGGTAAACCAAACACAATCCTTTTTAACAAATGTAGGTTATAGATACGCTTAGTACACGGAACAAGCAAGTGTTGGGTATATTAAGGAGATAAGGCGGAGCCTAATTTTCAATAAGTTCATAATTCAGAGCAGAGCTGCTTATTGTTACGTATATACCTATGATTATGTACACCGTATATATATACTAGTTCGCCCCCCCGGGCCTTCTTTGCGCTACCCCCCCATATTTATATTCTATACATAAATTAATATTTTAGTCGTTTTTTTTTCATTCTGTTTTTCTTTTCATTTCTATTATACCTTATATAAAATTTATTATTCAATATTCTTTTTAATATTATTTTTCTTATAATTATCATATTTTTTTTATAACATTAATATTATCATACAAATCATGTTTATCATGCATACTAAAAATAAATTTTGAAGAAAACATTAAAAATTTTTTTTTTAATTGAAAACAATCTATTATGTCTGTATGTTTTATTAATATTTTAAAATGTTTTTAAATGATGAAAAATATAATTATAGACAATGTTATTGTAATGGTAAATATTTTTTCTTCGAAATACAATCAACGTTTTTCTTTAAAACTCGTATTAAATAAGGTGGAAGGACTCTTATTATTTAATTATTTAAGAACATATAATGTTATTTGTAATAAATCATCCAATGATTTTTCTAAGGCTATTTGATTTGTGTAATATTATACTCAAAATTATTAAATTTTTGAAGAAGAAACTACTGTCATGTTGCTTTATCATTTATAATTATTTTTTGCATTATTTTTACTTTCGGAAAATATTTCTAGTGACATTATGTAGTGTAAATATAGAAACCATTTCACAGAAGATTTTGTATTAGATATTGAAAATCTAGCTCTTTTATACATAAATATAATTATCACTCTAGTATGAAAGTCTTGCGAATCCTTTAATTTACCTGCACCAAACGAAATATTTTTTTTTGCAAAAATCAAATAACATTGACAAAATTGCTCTTTGCAAAAAATTGTTCAAATAATTATGATTTCAGTTAAATGATGATCATAAATATTTTTTTAAATTATGTTTATAAGAGATCTAAAAAAATTTTTTATACATTTTCCTGGCTTTTTATGCAAACCTTTCCTATATAAATCAATTTTTTATTACTTAATAGTATATATTTCAATATTGTATTAATTTTTGAAATAGGGCATGATTTTATAGTTTTACAAAAAGATATATTTGTGATGACTTCCATAGTTGTGATTGTTTTATCATAATATAAAATTTGATTGATTACACAAATGTATATAATGTCGTATACTTTTTAATATATTTAAAGAATTTTTTAGAATTATATAAGTAATTATAACAAAGAAAAAGTTGAGCTTACGAGTCTATATGTTTCATGGGAGTTTTGGAATATATAGATAAAAATTATATGAAATATATGTTTTAATTTATGTAAACAACTGTGTAAAGAAATGTTAACTGAAGTACAGATTTAGAAAAAAGGGTATAAAAATACTCTACGTAATCATTTCACGGAAACTGCGATATTTCATGAAGCCTATGTTTATAAACAACACATTTTATTATTTTGAGGTTACAAAAACAGGGTAAACTAATTTCTTCTGAACAGCTCTTTTGAAATCATGTTGAAAAAATATTTTGTGTGGCTGTAAGATGGAAAAAATAGGCCAAAATGTCATTACCGTAATGCGAAGCATCTGAAAATTTCACTTCTAGCGGCTTATACTGCCTATGTGTTGACTTTTTAATTTTTTAAAGCCGTATTATCCAAAAATCTGAACCGTTGAGCACTCTTTCTTGTTGTATAGGACGATAAAAAGAATTTTTTGAAAGTGTACAGGGCGTTTTAATTGTGAAGCCAAGTTTTGACACTTTTGAAGTGTACGAGACAAATGATTCAGTAGGGCCAAGTAGTCCATTCTTTGACTTTCGATTTGGATCATTTGCTAAATCAGTATAAGTATAGTAGAGCGAACAGGCGTACCGACCAATTTTGTCCACCAGAAATTCGAATGCTGCTACTCGTAGTGTCATCGTAAATATAGACCGTTCTACTGGCTAAAATACGCTAAAATAAGCGGTTATTACCATAATAATACCCCTGATCTCGGAGGTCTATTTTTAACTATCAATTATAGGTGATTATGCCAAATAAGTGCCATAACGGTAATGTCAGACCTGTCATTATCGTAATGCCTTTCGAATTAAAAAAAAAAAAAACCCATTTAACCTAACATGTGTTTTCTAAAAATGACAATAAAGCTGGGCCCAAAAGTTTCCAGCTAGTTTAAAACTCACATAACGTAGTGAAAATAGTAAATAAATTCTATACACTAAATTTTTAAAATCCTATCTACACACAAAATACACGTTTATCATTGATTAGCATAATTATTTCAACAATATTTTTTATTTTTAACGTGATTTAAGGTGACGGAGTTGTATAAGATAGTTACCCAAAATAGCCCGTTTTTCGTAAAATGACTTATGTATACATTAGGCAGTGAAATTATTGTATTTATTATGCATACATTACGATTGTGTTACTTGTATTACTTCTTATATTATACAATACCATTAAATACGTATACATTGTTGAAAACTACTCTATTTAAGTTTCAAGTGTAAGATGAGTCTACTTACGAAACAGAATCCCCTTATTTCTTACTCTGTTGTTGATTAATCACTGCTCAGTACTTATAATATACGTGTTGACTCGATGAATGAATAATTCACACTGTTAACAGAGCATCTTGTGAGCCGCGCAGCTCATTGCGCAGTATGAAGTGCGCATCTCGGCCAGGTCACTGACCACTGACTCACTGAGCTGACTAAGCTCACAGTGTGATCTAGTCATTCGTCGAGTAAACACGTATTATATACTGAGCAGTAAGTAATAAAAAACAGAGGTAAGAAATAAGGAAATTACATTTCGTGAGTAGACTTATTTTACTCTTAAAACTTAAATAGAGTAGTTATTGATAACGTATACGTATATAATATAATATAACTTATGATATAAAGTCTTCATATTTAGTTATTTTATTATATAATTTACATATAAACAAATAAGTAAAAATTGTCGAATAATTGACAACTATGATGTAACATCATAACCAACACTCGAAACTTAAACAGAGTAGTTTTTAATTTTTCGTAAACGGGTCATTCCACAAAAACTGCGATATTTCATGAAGCCAAAATTTACAAACAACGCATTTCATTATATTGAGTCAAAACAATTTTGAACAATGTTGTTGATTCCTTTTGAAATCAAGTCGAAATAGTAGTTTTCGTCACAACCGTAAGGTAGCCCTGGATGGATCGCACTTGAGTGGCGGACACTGTTTTTCCTACCGAGGGCACACCAGCCTCTCAAAAACGCCCGAAGTAGGAAAAAATATTTGCCGTGTATGCAGGATGAAAAAAACAGGCTAAAATTTTATTACCGCAATGCGAAGCATTTAAAAATTTCATTTTTAGCAGCTTATACTGTTTATGTGTTAACTTTTTAATTTTTTTAAGCTGTATTTTCCAATAATCTGAACCTCAGTACCCGTTCTATAGTAAAGTTTAAAACGATGAAAAAAATTTTGAAAGTGTAAAAGGCGTTTTAATTGTGAAGCCTAGTTTTGAAACTTTTGAATTGCGCGAGACAAATGATATAGTAGCGGTATGTGGTCCATTCCTTGACATTGAGATTTCTCCATTTTTTAGAGTAGAGCGAACAAGCATATCAACCAATTTTTTTTAAACTAGAAATTCGAATGCGGCTAGTCGTACCATCGTGAATATAAAGTTCTGCTGACTAAAATAAGCGGTCATTACCGTAATGCCTCTAATCTCGGAGATATTTAAAATTATCCATCAGGTGACTGTAGTGTATGAAGGCGTCAGATGTGCACGTGCACTAAACTCAATTTCGTTAAAAAATTCTGATTTGGGGCCTTAGAATTGCCATTATGGTAATTACGTACCTGCCATTTCCGCAATGCTTTTTTCAATTTTTTGAAAAATCCCATTTAAATTAACATGTTTGTTCTCCAAATAACAATAAGGTCGGGCCCAAAAGTTTTCAGTGACTTTGGACCTCACATAACATGGAAAAAATAATTAAAAAATTCTGAATACTAAATTTTGAAAATCCTACTTCACACACTAAAATACCCCGTTTTTCATGGAATGATCTACAATCACACTTGATTCGGAAAACAGCGCTTATTTAATCCCGAAGTTCTGATTGCCTAGAGTAGGATGTAGTGCACTATCTAAAATGGCAAAAGATTTTCTTGCTACAATGCCTAGCTCTGTGACTCTGTCCCAGCAGAGCGATTATTTTAAGCAGCGTCTCACATAGTCACAAATATTTATAAAAGGTAATTAAATTATAAGTAGATTCGTATGATGTTATGTATTATTTCGTGGATGGAAAGTTCTCTTAAACCGCTGATTTGCTAAATTTTTTTGTAGAATGAAATTTTTTTTTCATTTAATTGTATTTTTGACTAATTGAAGAGTAATAAATGCATCACAGATAATTTTTTCATTCATTAAATACTATTTGTTGTAAATTGTAAATAATCTTTTTAGATTTTAAAAGGTGTTAAAATTACGCATTTTTAAATGCAGTGTCTCTTAAATCTGGCAATTTAAACAGTACCTGAGATCATTGCAGATCGGAAACTATTTAGCGTATATTCACCCATAGCTCCCATTTATTACTTATAAACCTATTTTATTGAAGACATTCGATGAAGAGTCGAAATCGGTGTATATCGGACTTCATTTTAAGCGCCGTAATAAAATATAATTTACTGAATTTTCATCTCTTTGCAGAGGAAAGATTATCGGCCATATAGTTTTCTGTATACTGCACTTTGAAATATAGAGAAAAAAAAAAACAAATTTAGACATGTGGTACTTAATCACCAAACATAATCGTGTAAAATCAACGTGTTCGAGGCGGCAGAATCGTCGTAATATTTGTGTGGTCATCGCCAGACATAACATCGTCAAATCGACGTATTTCAGAGTCACTCGTTAGAAAAAACATTAGTTTTCAGAATTTTCCCCGTAGCAATGTGGTAGACTCATTGAAAGGAAGCTACCCCCGAAGTTTCAAATATGTGGTTATCATTTTTTTTTTTTTTTTTCACGCTGACCCACGGATATTGAGCTCAAGATGAACGCAACTTACGTTATGCAGGATACTGATAAATTTGAAACTATGTAATGATATAATTTGATGT
Source organism: Copidosoma aretas (assembly GCA_030522625.1). Lineage (NCBI taxonomy): Eukaryota > Metazoa > Arthropoda > Insecta > Hymenoptera > Encyrtidae > Copidosoma > Copidosoma aretas. Next base: position 10,553 of record JAPYYV010010786.1, on the reverse strand, counting down.
AAGCTCATTTTAGCTTAGTGAGTAACGTACCAGACTCTTATTTTGAGGTCACAAGTTGAAGTAAGGTACATACAATACATGAGAGATCAAAAGTACAACTTTTAAGAGTCAAAGTAAGCCAACATCTAAATTATACATGACGAGTCGTAATTATGTTAAACGAGTAATAGAGTAGTTTAGTTGTGAAAATACTTTTCCTGCCGCGGGCGTTTTTGAGGGGCTGGTGTGCCCTCGGTAGGAAAAAATGTGTTCACCTAAGTGCGATTCAACCAGGTCTACCTTACGGTTCCTCGAGCCTGCCTCGCAGGACCCTCGAGCCGCAAAATAGCCGTGGCGACGATCGCACGTTTGTGACGAAAACTACTATTATTAGGCACCAAGACTTAATCTTATTTTGAAGCTTAACAAACTTATCATTATAGCAGATAGCACAAGCTCATGCGTATTTAACTTTTTAAGAATAATCGTCAACTACGTGCTTTAACTTTTAAGAAAACTGTATGGACTTCAGCTTGCTTTACATGCTATGCTTCACTAACGATTTGTAACCAAATCAATGTTAGATGCTAGTTTATAATAAATTATTTTCTGATTTATTGATCCATACGTATACTAGTTGCTTTCGTATCTTTAAAAAACAGTAGAATAAAAATAATTTTTAGTACACACACATTTTTAATTCAGTACTATTGTACACGAGTATTACATCTATATTATTTAGATAAATATTCCAATTGAATCTTAAATCATTTTTTGTACTATTATCGTGATCTAGATTAGCCTTTTACTGAGCCAATCAATATCATCACCTATTATTACAAAGCTAACCAATCAGAATTGTTTTATCTAGGATTAACTCTGATTCGCTCTAAAAATTATATTATATATTTGAAATGAAAAAAAATTATTTTAAAAACATAACATTTAAATAATAAAGATTGTAGGCAAATAATTTGAGACAATTATCTTGAAAATTATTTATTAGTAAAAAATAGTATGTTTTGTACACGTAAATAATACAAAATGTATCTTATTCAGCAAAAGTTTTTATACAACACAGTTACTTCGGATACGAAGCTTAGAACGAATGGTAAATATGTTTGTCACATCTCCATGTTTGAAACAGTAATCATACAATTTCATAAAGTAAGTCACAGCATTTGATCCAGTATTACTTAGTATTTTACATATATTACTTAAATTAATGACTTTATCTTCGACAAGCCTTAAATAGGGCGTTTTGTCATCTTTATCATCAAACCAAAGGTCAAACAAATCTTTGAAAGTTTTCGGGGCACTGGATTTGGCTCCTTGCAAGATATGAGATATGTCAACTAGAGAAATACCATGGTCATTTATTACTCTTAGATAACGGGTTTTATTTCCATCGTCATCGAACCAAAGTTTACATAAATTTTTAAATGCAATTGGAGTTTGTAATCCAGATCCACTTAAAATATTTGCCATGTCAGGTAAAGTGACTCCGTTGATGTACAACAACTTTAAATATAACTTTTTGTTTTTGTATTTTCCGAACCAAATGTTATACAATTCTTCAAAAATATTTACTAAATTAGACTTAGTTTTTTTCAAAAAATCGAAAAGTATTGACAAATTGATATCGTACTTTTCACAAGTGAGTAAGTAATCAGATTTATTGCCTTTTTCATCAAAAAAAAGTTGCAGCATATCTTGAAAATTTTCTGTATTTTGTTCTGTTTTAACGAAAAAATCGTAAATATCCGGCACACTTATACCATGTTTTTCCATAGCTTTCAAATATTCTGTTTTATTTCCTTTATCGTCGAACCATAAATTGTATAAAATTAAAAAATCTTTAACAACATTTTGACGGCTGTTTTTCACAAATTTTGATATTTTAACTAAATTTATATCATTATCAATGAGAGTTTGTAAATAAACAGTTGTGTGTCCTTTTTCATCGAACCAAAGATTGTATAATCGTTTTAAATTATTTGAAGCATTTGTACCTTTTTTCCTAAATGTAATAACAACATTTGATACATCAAGACCATTCTTGTCGAATGCTTGCAGATAAGTTGATTTATTTCCATGATCGTCAAAGAAAAAATCGTATAAATCTTTGTATGACATGGCTATGTTAGATGATGATGTACAAATATAACAAAAACTTTCAAAACTTATTCCATGTTTTTTCAAAGTGCTCAAATATTTTGTAGGGTTTCCTTGTTCATTAAACAAAAGATCGTAAAAATTTGTTAGGACATTAAAAATGTTTGATTTAGCTGGCAACGCTAAGTTAAGTAATTTACGTAAGTCTATACCTGCATTCCTCAAAGTTTCAAGACGTGTAAAGTTACTTGCACTACATACGTGAAATAAAAATTTATGCATTTCATCAATAGCATGGGTATTACTTTTAGTTAAAACCGTTACAATTTTGAGCAATACTTTTAAATCAACTCCAGATTCTTCGAGAATTATAACATTATTATTTTTATTAGCTGTTTCGTCAAAAAATGTTGTGAACAACTCGACGATTAGCTGAGGGGAATGCGAAACTTTACCATACACAATTTTTAAAAGATTAGCTAATGAAAATCCATTTTTTTCAAAAATTTTCACACAATGAGACTTATTTCCTTGTTCATCAAATAAAACATTATAAAGTTCTTTAAACGTTTGAGGAGCACTAATACCTGTTCTTGTAAGAATTTTCGATAAAATGGAAAAATTTATTCCATTGTCTTCTAATGTTTTCAAACAAAAAGTTTTATTTCCTGCTTCATCAAACAGAAGATAATACAATTCTTTGAATGTTTTGACCGCGTAAATCCTTGTGCCATGTAAAATCATACATAATGATTGTAATTCTATACCGTGTGATTCTAAAGTCTTTAAATAATGCGTCTTGTTTCCCTCTTCATCCAAAAATAAATCATACAATTTCATAAAAGTATCAGCAGCATAACGGCGAGATTCAAATAATACATTACGAATAATAAACATACTTATTCCATTTTTTTGCAGCATTTTCAGATATCTCGATTTATTCCCCGATTCATCGATCCAAATTTCATACAATTTTTTATATGCTTTTGCAGCACCGTGTCCAGAATGTCTTAAAATACCAACAAAATTTGTTAATTCGATTCCACACAAGACATTTAAATATTTTGTTTTGCGTCCATCTGCATCAAACCATAGATTGAATAATTCTTTAAAAGATGTAGCCGCAAGTGATCGTGATCCTCGAATAATTGGAAACACAGTACTCAAATGTATTTTATTTTCTTTTAAAGATTTTAAATATTGCGTTCTATTTCCGGATTCATCAAACAAAAGATAGTAAAACTCTAAAAAAGCCAGTTTCGAATCATCTCCACTTTGTGCTAAAATATAGGACATCATACTAAGCGATATTCCTTCTTTTTCCAAAGTTTGCACAATCGCTGATTTATTTCCATACTCATCAAACCATACATTAAATAAACTAATGAAACGCTCTTTAAAATTCTTTGTAGATCCAGATAAAATGACTGACAAAGTAATTAGTTTCAATTTGTGTTTTTGTAATGTTTTTAAATAAAAAGAAGGATTTCCGTTTTTTTCAAACAGAAGTTCATACAAATCGTTGACACTAGTTTTTCCAGTCTTTTTTAGCATAACATTGATATGTTTTAAATTAATTCCATAAGATTCAAAAGATATAAGCTGTTGAGTTTTGTTACCATTTTCATCAAACCAAATATTATACACATCCATAAAATTGTCTTTGATATTAGCTTTATTAGTGCGACTTATAATAGTACTTACAGTTGTTAATTTTATTTTATATTTTTGTAAAGTTATCAACAATTTCGTTTTATTTCCTTTTTCATTAAAAAGCAGGTAATACAAATCCTTAAAAATATTTATACACCTAGGACCTGCGTTCTCTAAAATAGAAGAAAATGTGCTCATGTTTATTTTTTCACGATTTAAGCTTTCTAAATACTTAGTTGCATTTCCATTTTCATCAAACAAGAGATGATAAAAATCTTTAAGGTGGCTTGCTGCGTTTACCTTGGAGCCCGATAAAATGGTACTCAAACTATGTAGACTAATAGAATTTTTATGAAACACCCGTAATAGATTGGTTTTATTGCCTTTAGAATCAAAACATGCATTATATAAAGATTTTAAAGCAATCACAGCATTTAGATTGGAACCTCTCAGCATGTGCGATACAGTGCTAAGTTTAATTTCATTGTTCCTGAAAGTATCAAGGTAATGTTTTCCTTCATGAAAAGTTATGTATTTGAGAAATTTATATGATGAATATTCTTTTACACACACATTGTCCGAGGTTACCACTCTGGCAAATTTTGTCAGTTCCTCAATATTTTGATACCTATCAATATGATAACTAGATCTGTTAGATTTAATGTCATCAAGAATTTGTCGTACATATTTTTTTGTGATTGAACCAAGTTTGTAGGCCTCTAGCCATCTTAATACTACCTCTTGCAACTCTTCATGATCATAAGGAACTTCTGATTCATTGACACTTTTCTTGACTATCTTGCACAACTTAATGTTAGAAAATTGATTGCTAACAAATATTAATTTACTTAAAAAATCCTCTTTGGTTTCTTGCTTATTAAATTCACATTTTTTTAGAGCAGGAGTGAATTGTAATAAGTCTATTAGTTTTATATTACTTTCTGGCGAGAAACGGTAAAGATTATGTGTTGAAAAAGATGAAAAGTATTCAAGAACCTTAAAATTTGTTGAATCATCTATTTTTTCGAATTCAAAAGGAAAAAAATCTTTTTTTTGATCATTTTTTACTTCATTTCTGTGAATATTACCCAAGTTTTGATCAGTAAATGCAATAAAATATTTGATTTTTGTTTTATCCTTTTCTCTTACTTCCGCAGAAAAGATATTAAACAATTTATTTATATAAGAGTCAGTCTTGCTCCATTTGCTAGGAAATAAGTCTACATAACTATTGTTTATAAGAGTTTTTACATACATTATTTCATCCTTGTAACAAATAGCAATAACATTCGATTCACTATTGCTTTGATAGTTGATAAAAGATATCTTTTCGTGCAGGAACATGTCATGTACAACGGACAAGAGTAAATTGAATTCATAGAGAAGTTTGCATTCGAATTCTCTCATAATACTTGAACTGCTTAAAATGTCATGTTGTAATTTCAGATAACTTTTTTGAACATTTATCAATTCTAAATTAATAGAACTTCTTAATTTTTCTCTACTAGGTTGTCCAACTATAAGCAAAAATTTTTTCAGGAACAAATTTTTCACTTTGTACACGAATCTGTCTGAAAAATTATTTTCTACAATAACTTTTTGCATGGCTGATGTTAATTTGAGATGATTTAAAATTGCATCATTCACCTCTTTATTCCTTGAGAATTGATAAAATCCATAGTTTTTTGCATCATTGTGCACTTGAAAAAAATCATTTAAAAAATCACACTTATCCATCAAATTTTTTAATTCAACCGTAGAGAATGCATTAGTTTTATTCTGCCCCAAAGTATTATTTGTAGTAAGATCCAATTCAAGATTGGTGTAGATTATCAAATATTTTACATCGTCTTGTGAATTTTCCTCTTTCTTTGATATCAAATATCGAAGAAAACTATTAAAGTACTGATTAACAGAAAAAATTGTGTTTTTTGCAGAAAACAAGTTGATAAAACTGATTTTTTTGTTCATAAAGAAATTATCTATATACACGACTTTTATAAAAACAGATCCATTTTCACACTGAATGGCAATGTCATTAAATTTATCTATAAAGCCATGGTTGTATAATACTGACAATGAAGGATATTTATCTTCATGAATAAGTTTTCTGACCGTACACAATATAGCCACATCCAATTTGTACATTAGTTCGATTAAGTGATTACAGTAATGTTCTGTATATTTTTTGATTAAACGAGAATTACATTTTAAGTTGGCTACATCACCTGCCAATCCATTTTGTGAGTTGTCGGGGTACAACTTCTTGTTTGCTGATGTCGATACTGTACCACTCATGAAATCACATTGTTCTGATGAATATTGATGAGATCTATTGTGTAACTCAGCTGGCAACTCCTTTCGCAATTTTTTTGGTGAATCACCTCCATCAATACCCGAGTGTTTTCTTTTCCTACTTGACTTCATTGTCCCTCAACAAGTGTGTAAGTGCATTGATCAAATTTCTTCTGTTTGTAGAATGAAAAACGTCGGATCGCCCAGATTATATTTTTTTCAACTGTACAAGAATCAGAAAACTGCAAATAGAAAACATTGATCAGTTTACGAATAAGTATTAGCAAGAAGAGTAGATAGTTGCATTTCAAAGAATATTTTAGCGTTCTTAACCTGACCGATTTCACTTTTTGTTAAGACATTTCAAGGGCGTAAGAGCCAATATTGCTTGGCGATCTTCTCAGAATTCATTGGTTAAACATAAACACTTATGAACAGTGCGATAACTTGTTTCTGCAGGAACGTTCAAGACTTTCGTGCACGCTATCACACGAGCGGCTTACTCGCAGACACTGGTGTTTACTGTTTTGCTTTAACCTGTTTTTATGATTTAATAATTACGTGCAAGTCTCACTCATCAAAAGAAATTCACTTCATTTTACGTATCTGTACCCTATGTAGTATCATACTGACTAAGTAGTACTTACTCATTGTACTTTTGTTTATCAAGAAATGTTTAGGTCTACGTCTACCGAGAAGCGAGGTCGAGATTGTCGAGAACGGCGAGAAGCGAGAGAACACACATCAGTTTGATCAGTTTGATATAGTTTAATTTTGGCGCCAAACCTGTTAAACCTTTGACAGTTTGACGTACATATGTAGGTATAACCAATGTCAATTTCATTTCACCTAATAGGAGTAATAGGTGAAATTGACCGATTGACGTTTCATCACTTTCATCACTATTACTAAAGTTACCGACAGCAGTTAAATGCCTAATTGTAGGTTCCTGCGATGTCGGCTTGCACGACCATTTCTAGACAAAACAGATTTCGCTTTATATTAATGCTATACCAACAATAGTAAAATAACTTTTTAGATCTCTATGATGCCGACGTGCCGGGCGATGATCAACATAAGACTCATCTATAATAATTGGAGCGTAACTCCGTAAGCAAAAGCTTACTACTTTTGTATTTAAAAAATGGCTTTCAACCTTTTGCGGGTCTGTAATTTATTGATCAAACCTTTGAAACAGACTCTGCCAATTACAAAGGGTAAGTACAAGACATTCATTCCACCATAAGTCTTTTGAGTATTAAGTTTTTTATAATAAGTATTAACTAGTGTCCTCACACGACCTGAAGCAAAGAAATAATGTAATTTTAATCTTTCAATTGTATTTGTTCATTACAGTTCTCGTAAACAACATCGGCAGTAACAATCTTCCTGTCCTGAGGCCTCTGCTTTCTTTGGCATGTCAAGTACGATTGACCTCTTTTTTCACCAAAAGTAAGTTTGCGATCATTCCATTTGCATTGTTTAGGTATTTGCAACAGCAAAGTATCGTCAGTAAAAAATCGAATTATTTTTAGGAACGGCTGAAACACTGTGGAAATCCGTGACGAGTGTCAGTAATGCTGGTAGGAACAGAGGTCGAGGAAGAGGATTGACCAGGAAGATCAAAGACCTTAACAGAGGACAGTACATTGGCCAGGGCAAAATAAACATGCAGTGGCCAGGTCTGACTGCACCGATCATGAGAGGGTCGACGGTTTTAAAGCAACAAAGGTTGCCCGATGATCCTGAGAGAGAAGCTAAGATCATCAAGATGAGAGATACTGGTAGATCCAAGGGATCGCGTCGAATACACCCTTTGGATAGAGGTTGGAGTAGTGCGAAGATGGGAGGCAAAAAAATTGGCCCTCCAGAATCGGTCAATGATGGTTAAAACATTTTAATTTTTCATCATCAGTCGTATTGATAAATAGTTTTCATTTGAAACTAATCGTTCATTTGATTTATAAATATAGAACCATTTGATGGGTTTGATACTTTTGTCTTGGAACACAAAATAGTAAATCATATGACAGGAAACATGGGTCGGAAGAGAAGTTTCAGCTCATTTGTAGTTACTGGCAATTTTGATGGGATGATTGGCTTTGGCTTGGGCAAATCATCTGAAGGCAAAACTGCCATGAGAATAGCCAAAAATCGAGCTGGACAAAAGTTGATGTTTGTTCCTCGTTACAATAATCATACAAGTAAGTGCCAACAGTTTGAACGTTTTTCTGCTTGCATCATTGCATGAGTATTGAGGATAAATATTTAATTTCTAGTTTACCATGACTTTTTTTCTCAATTTGGAGCCACAAAACTATTTGTTGAAAAAAAACCTGAAGGCTATGGCTTAAGATGCCACAGAGCGTTAGTGTGTGCATGCCAAGTTATGGGTATTAAAGATTTACGGGTAAAGATAGAAGGAGCCATAAATTATCAGCATATCATCAAGGCGTTTTTAATTGGACTTCTAAAACAGGTATTCGCCTATTATGACTTGCAAATCTGAGTTTGATTGTAAAAAACCTACCCTAATTTATAATATATATTTCAGAAAACACACAAACAGTTAGCAGAAGAAAAGAAGTTGCATTTAGTTGAGATGCGGTCAGAGAACTGGAACTATCCAAAAGTAGTAGCATCACCATCTGTCGTTCGGAAGCCAGAAGAAATCAAGTCAACTGAAATTATGGACTTTACCCAATACGCTCTAGGTGGCAAAGTCGTCTTGCAAAAGATGAAACCTCCTCCTTTCTACATTGAATTCCCATCTTACATGAGGGGACAAAGGAAACTAGAACGCCAAAGAAATCAGGATAAAGTGAGGATTAGGATGTTTGCCGAGCACGGCGAAATTCGCAGCTTTTTAACCGACAAGTATCCAGAAGCAAAGCCATTGTTGTGGACAAAGGCAATGAAAGAAAAAGCTGAAGAAGAAGCCAGTTAATATAGTTATTATACACACGTACATGATTATTGTAAATTAAATGTTTATATTATTTAATTTTCGTGCAGTTTATTTGATGCCTACATTCATGAATTGAAATGGGGGCATAGTGACGGGTGAATCCGACACTCTCTCCGGTCCTTCGGACCGGAGAGGTCTTTAGAAGATTTCCCCTCCTCGCCCCTTCAAAAAAAAAAAAAAAAAAAAAAAATGAATTTAAAATGTTTGATAATAAGATTTTCATATCAATATTGTGTTCAATATTGCGTATATATAGCACTTGACTTTAAATAATTATGGAGCTGTCATTTAAAACGCAATTATAAAGGGTACTTTATTAGTGAGAAAAGAATTATTTTATAAAATTTCCTAAATCGATTTGGGTATAATTTCAGTTTTTAGAAACATTCTCGTAAAAAATGACTATTCTCATCTGTTATTAATCCGACTTCAAATGTTCATAGTTTGTTTTATTCCTCAAATGATTTCGCATAGGGTTTTACCATGGGAAATATCAGAAAATATTTAATGTGCAAGAAGTTACGATGGTATTGTTTTTACGAAAACATATGAAAGCTTCCGTTACCTATAAACCTCGCTATAAATAATTACATCTAACTTCTTTTGTAGTCAATATTTTTGAAAATCGTTACTGGAATCGATCGATGAATATATCAAACTTTGAAAATTTGAAATCGGATGAAAAACCGATGAGAAAGTCATTTTTTATGAGAGAATGTTACTTTCTTAAAACTGAATTTCAATATTATTTCATAAAATTTGTTTTCTCACTTACAACGTACCCCACTACCCCCTTTTCGATATAACAATCCCCTTTATTGTTGAGTTTAAATGACACCACTGTACAATATATACTATGTATATGCTGGAGAGCCTCCTCAATTTCAAGCTTTGCTAATAAATCATTTATCCATTGATTCATTCATTACTTTTTCGTGGATTCAGACACTTTGATGGTTTGATTATCATCAATTAATTTTCTATTGTAAGGAATTTAGAGAAAAGTTTTTTAAAATTTTTGTACAGTAACAATACAATTGTCACCAATCATCTAATGTTGCTAAAACCAAGTGTAAATATTACAGCGTGCAATAGTTATCGTTTTCTCTGATACAACGTGTATGGGATAAAAGAAATTTTTATTTCATTAAAATCCACACCATTCTCTCAAAGTATAACTAATCTAGCCTAAATTCTTGAATGTGAAAGTAATGTAAAGAATCATTAGCGGCTTTTTTAGTAGAAGTGCTTAAAATATTATCCTTAAAAAAAATCATAAATATAGCCCATAAGGCGCTGGTGTGAAGATAAAGTTGCCCACAAAATTTGCATTACATCAGATAAAAATTATTTGATTGAAAAATCATAATACATTTGTTCATTGCCCTATCTAAAATATCATCGATGATTTAACTTTGAAATCAACGTTGATTCAATGTTATAATCAACATTGAAATCAATGATAAAACGCAACGTTGATCAATGTTGATTTTAACATTGAATCAACATTGAATCAATGTTGATTCATTAATGATTTGAAATT